>PJEN01005518.1:69596-125333 GCA_004024605.1 Pteronura brasiliensis | reverse complement strand
CCCAACATCGCCCCCAGACATCAAGCCCCCCAGTAGTCCCCAGCCCACTGGACATCACTGCCAAGCATCATTCTGCCCTTGGCATTGTCCCCAAACACTGCCCCCCCAGTTACCTCTCATCTCCCGCCCGGATGCCAGCTCCCTGTGGCCAGAGCAACCCCGCTAACCTGTGACCCGTCACGTCTCAGCATTCACACGCTGCCCTACGGCGTCCCGACAAACACTGGTCACCTGCACTCAGAGCCATGGCTCATTCTGCCGTGTGCGACTCGGGCACACGCCGCCCCGCCTCCGTCCCCTTGGGCAGACAGGGACAAGGTGGCTGACGTTGCTAACTTACTTTTCCTCCTTTTTTAAACATTTCATAGTTTCAGGGGCACCTGCGGGGCTTAGTCGGTGAAGCGTCCGACTCGGTTTCAGCTCAGGTCACGATCTCAGGGTCGTGAGATCGAGTCCCACGTGAGACTCCGCGCTCAGCAGAGTCTGTGGGACACTCTCTCTCCTCCTGCCCCTCCCGCTTGGGCTGTCTCTCGCTAAAACAAATGAATCTTCAAAAAATAAGTAAAATAAAATCTTACGGCCTCAGCGGACACACAATGCCGCTGGCTGTCAAGTGAGCCCCGCAGCCGCACCTCGCCCTCGAGTGGAACCCGTGGGGCTCGTGGATGTCAGCCGGGCTCCTGGCCAACCCGTGACAGCTGCCCGCATGCCCACGGCCTGCTCCTGCCTTTTCTCTCGACCCGCTGTGTCGGGGCAGGGTCTGGCTCCACCAGAACCCAGGCCGTGGAGTCCCCCGCAACCCCGACACCCAGGCCCAGGGTCACAGCAGGGCTGCACACCTCTGCCTGTGTGTCCCCTGTCCCCACCTGGCCCCGACCAGGCACTGGGGTGTGGCAGAGAAGCTGAGAGGAGGGGACGGCCCGAGCCCCAGTGAGGGAGGCAGACCCCTGACCCTGCAGCCTGCGTGGGCACTGTGCCGCAGGCCTCAGTTTCCATGTCAGTACAATGGGGTTCACACGACCTGCCTGAGGGCTCGGCGAAGGGTGGGGCGAGGGGCAGAGCTCAGGGCTGGGGCACTGGTGACCGAGCCCCTGACTGGACGGGGCCTCCTCCTTCCACTACACGCGCGGGTTGCAGCCGGCTCACCAGAAGTAAGTTCCGAAGCAGCTGCGGATTTTCCTTTTAAAAAAAATCCATCTGACCCAGCCCCAGAGGGGGAGGGAAAAGCATTTACGGCAAAGGCCTCTAAAGTCCCTTCCAGTGCTGCACTCTCCAGGCCCAGGTTTGGCCTCTCCCCACGCCACAGCACTGGCCCTGGCCTGTCCCCAGAGAGGGTGGCACCCCGCCCTCGTACCAGCCAGGCGGCGTCTGTCCTCCCCATGGCCCAGCTGGCCAGCCACGCATCTGTATGTCTGTTAGTCCTTCGTCCACCCAACTAACCTGCCCCGAGGACGGACCTGCCAGGCCGCATGACACTCTGGGAACACCCACGGGGGAGGGGGGGCTACGCATGGCGGGGGGAGGGCACCTGGCACACAGGGACGGGGGTGGGGCACACCAGGAGGGCAACTGCTGTGCGGGCACCGGGGAGGCTCCCGGAGGCACCGCACAGCCCGGAGGGGGGACAGGATTCCTTCCTTCACATTCCCTGGGCCTGACTTGGGAGCAGCCCAAGGCTGGGCCGGGGTAGGGCTTCAGACGTCACGTTCTGGGGATGGGTGGCGGCGCCAGCTGTGCCGTACTGAGAAAGCCCTTCGTCGCTGAACCGCGCGCTTGAACATGGGGAAGACGGGGATGCCTGGGCGGTTGGTCAGGGAAGCGTCTGCCTTCGGCTCAGGTCATGATCCCGGGGTCCTGGGAGCCCCGCATTGGCCTCGCTGCTCAGTGGGGAGCCCGCTTCCCCCTCTGCCCCACCCCCAGCTCCTGCTCTCACTCTCAAAAAATAAAATTAAAAAAAAAAAATGGTTAAGATGATCAATTTTATGCTCTGTATCTTTTTTTTTTTTTTTTCATTTTTAAGTGCTGTCTACACCCCACATGGGCCTGAACTTACGACCCCGAGATCCAGGCTCACATGCTGCTGCTGGGCTGGCTCAGGGGAAGAGCGTGTGACTCTTGACCTCAGGGTCGTGAGCTCAGGCCCGCATCGGTGTAGGGATTACTCCAGGATAAATAAATAAAATTTAAAAATAAAAAAGAGTTGTGTCCTACCGACTGAGCCAGCCAGGCGCCCCATGTTCTGTGTGTTTTACCAAAATAAACGTAAACAAACAACCAGCAAGGACGTCAGAAACTCAAGTCGGGGGTGCAGGGGCTGCCCGAGCCCGTCTGCTGCTATCGGTGGAGCCCAAGGCGTGTGGCCCCGTCCTCTCCCCACACCCTGGCCGAGCAGGAGAGCATCTCGGAGAAGCTCATGTGCCCAAAGCAGGAGGTCAGAGATGAAGAGTCGGGTCAGCAGGGTCAGAGGTCAGAGGCGTGGCCTGCGGGGGCAGGGACAGCCAGGTGACCCCCACCCTGCAGCCCGGAGCCTCTCACGCCTTCCTTCACTCACGCACCCAACACGCATGACCTGCCCAGCTCTGCAGATGGGGACACAGCAAGAAAGGGAGGGTCTGTGCGTGCCCCAGGGGGTGGGTCTCCAGCTCCCCGAGGCACCCCGGGATGTCTGGGGGGCGGCCCCCGCCCGGCCCGCACAGAGAAGGCCTGTGAGCCGTCCCTGACTGCTCTTCCTTCATCGGCCCAGCCAGATAGCCGGTACCAGGCAGGCGGGTGGCGCCCAGACAGCCCTCCTGGACGCCGGCCCGGGGTGGGGGCGAGAGCAGGGAACCGTGGCCCGCTGGCTCCCAGCGCTGGCAGGGCAGCGGTGTGGCTGGTGGAACAGAAGGGGCTCGGGTCCTATTCCCAGCTGACAGCCTGCCCCCTGCGAGCAGGGGCTGGGGACAGGCCAGGGAGCAGGGGCAGCCTGCTCAGCTGTCCCCCTGTCCAGATGCGGACGGGGAATGTCTCGGAGGGGAAGGGCTCCTGTGGAGGTCCAGGCTCCTGGCTCTGCGGCCAGCGTCCAGGGCTCCTGGCAAGCGCCACGCAGCCATGGAGGCTGCCGGTGAAGTGCCTGTCCCTGCAGAGAAGTCCCAGGCATTAGAGCACTGCCTGGAGGCGGCGGCCTTTCCTCTGGCCTTGAAGACCAGCTAAGACTGGGGGGAGGTGAGAGGAGGTGCTGGTCACCCCCAGGCTAGAGCAGAGAAGGAAGGCGTGGAGCTGGAGGGGAGGGGAGCAGCTGCCCAGGAAGCTCCCACCTCCCCACCAGAGCGGCCAGTGACCTCATGGGGGAAATATGCCTTTTCCTGTGCCAGGAACAATAGGTTGGGGGTGGGGAGAGAGAACCCTGCTGGGCAGGAAAGACTCCCTCCTGCCAGGACCCCTCACCCAGAGCACACGCTTAACCCTTTAAAGACCCTCGAGGAGCATGCCAGAGCCCGGAAGGCCCATCCAGCAAGCGCCCCACCGGACCCTTGTCCTGTAGGTGAAGGAATTGGGGTCTGGACAGGGGAGACACAGCCACTGCCAGGTCAGGAAGAGAAGGCGGAGGGCCAGCAAGCCTGCGGGACCCCACGCGGCTCAGCGGGGACATTCCCTGCAGAGGGCTAGACCCCATGGCCCCCAGGGAGACAGCACACACCCCACCCGGCCCACACTTCCTGGAACGTGTCCCCTGAGGCTGGCCTGTGGGTCAGGGGGGCCCAGACCTTCCCTACCCCAGCCCTCCTGTGGGAGCCTGAGTTCTGAGCCTCAGTTCCCCTATCTGTAAAGCAGGCTGGACACAGCACGCGCAGCAGGAAGGACAGTGGGGGTGGCGGGCGGGCACTTCCCAGGCCAGCAGGGTCCTCAGGGACGCAGGCAGGTGTCTCCAGGCCCATGCGAAGGGAGGCTCCAGGAAACATGTGGCCGGGGAAGCGCACTGCCGCGGAACACACAGGCCAGCACCGCCCCCCAGGGAGCAGCCGCAGAGTGGAATGGCTCTGGGCAAAGGCCTGTATGGGCTCAGGGACCCCAGGGGCTCACGGGGGCCCCAGGTGACATGGGGCAGTGGCCCTGATGTCACACCATGGCCCCTAATGGTGTGTAAGCTGAAAGGACAGTGTCCCCGGGAGAGGCCAGGAGGCCTGGATGGCGGAGGGCACACAGTGGTCAGCACTGTCCCGGGACCCCTAAGAGGGGCGGATGGCTGCCTTGACGCGCAAATGAGGAAACTGAGTCCGGGACCAGGGCTCCCACCCCCGCCCCTCAGGAACGGTGCAGTTCCAGGGGACCTAGACAGGACAGCCTGCAGGAAACACGCGGGGCAGGGACAGCTGGTCGGGACTAGCTGGGTCTGTGGGGGCAGCCATCAGTGGCCAGGGTGGGGGGTGCCAGGCCGGGGCAGAGCTGCCCTCTACCCCGCAGCCCCTCCCAGCAGCGGCAGGGCCCAGAGGGAGGGCGGGCACTTCCTCCCACTGGGGTGAGGCCCTGAGCACCCGGCCTGTCCCAGGGACGCGGGCTGAGGCCAAGGATTGGGTGGTCTGGAGGGAGGTGGGCTGCAGACCAGCAAACTGGTCTCAACCTCCTCTGGGCTTCCGCGAAACCAGGGAGCCCAAGGACCAGAGTCTGGTCGGCTGGTTCCATCTCCGCTCTGCCTACTTCCTCAGCTGGGGATGGGGACCCCAAAAGTGCAGAGACCATGGCCATGGGAACAGCGCCTGGCGCGGGGCAGGAGAGGGTGACCGTGGGCCCGGCCCTGGGACACCCAGAACCCACACCCACACAGGAAAATTCCTCACGTGTCGAACAGAAACAGAAGCAGGATTCGCGCCCCAAAGTGTACGGAAGGTTCGCTCCCCAGTTGCTGCCAGCATCCGCCTGTGCAGAAGGGCTGCTGCATTTGGCCGTAAGGCCTCCTCTCCCATCAGGAGAATATTCTCATGTGTCCCCACTTGGTCACGACTGAACTGACCCCAAAGACGGACGACTGAGAGGAGCACACACAGAAGGGCTCACACTCGTGGGCCGGCTCGTTCACACAGGGCCTGCAGGCCGGAGGGTTGAGGGGGGTGGGCGGGGGTCACCCACATCCCCAGGGCACCAGGGCAGTGGCAGGAAGAGACTTAGCCTCTCCTGACCTGGGCGGGCACCTTTCAGGCCTGCCTTCTGCTGCCAGCCAGGTAGAGCCCCGAGGAGGCCAGGTGGCCCAGGGACAGGAGGTCAGAGTCCCAGGTGACAGCTGCTGGAGTGGGGGTGAGGTGTCCTGGTCCAAGTCTTGCGGCCTCCCCCGCCCGCTGGGTGTCTGGGGAGTGCGCTCGCTCTGCCTCGCTTGGCTTGGAGAAGAAACCCATGAACACCCCTGCTAGCTTCTGCCAGTGGATAGGGGGTGCGGTGTGGGGGGAGAAATGTGGCAGAGGGGCTGTCTGTTGCCCTCCATAGCTGTCCCAGCAGCAGAGCCTCCTGACCCCACAGCACTTGGGTGGCCACACTTCCCCAAGCCGGGATATAGACACGGACCCCAGACCCTGACCCAGAGGTTCCCACAGGTTTGGATCTTCCCCACCTTTCTGGAAGACAATGACCAGCAGGTCGGCCCGGGTCACGGGAGTGAGCGGCCCCAAGCCCAGCGTCCCCCACCTTCTGGGGACAAGGTCAGTGGTCACGGAAGGCAAGGACAGGAAGGCAGGACATGGCAGAGCCCCGGTGGGCAGGTGGGCACCCTAAGGGTAGGAGCAGAAGGTAGAGGGCGGGAAAGGGATCTGGGGGCCGCACCGGCCACACTGACAGCCAGAGCAAGGCCCACAGGCCCTCAGGGAACACAAGGCACCTTGCCGCTCCCAGTCCCATGGGCCATCCCTGCTCCGTGCCCCGTGAAGCACCTTCCAGCACATGCCCCCGGGACTGTGTCCCCTCCGGCCGCACCTGCCCAGAGAGCCAACCCAGGTCCCCCTCTCTGTCCCCTGAGCAAGTCCAGCATTGGCCACACACCGGCCTTGGGGCTTCTTGCCCACAGCACGCCCCGCAGTCCCGGGAGCCGGGGGGTACACGGCACAGCCTCGGGGTGGAGAGCTCCAGCTCCGCGGGAGGAACAGCGCCGAAGCCCTTCCCCGTTCACAAAGCTCTACAACTCGGGCCCCTTCCGAGGACCCTCTCCTCTCCCAGGAAGACAGGGGACCTGGAGTCAGCAGAGGATAGGGCTGGAGAACCCACACGGCCCTGTGGGGGGCCCAGGACACAGCGGGGGCCCCAGCAGCAAGGACACTGTGTTACCTACTGGGAGCCCAGCCAAGAGCCCCGGGCCCGGTGCTGCTGGCCAAGGGTTTAATTAGCAGGGGGCCCGGGCGTTTGGTTTTACGGCTCACGGACTTGCCAGGGCCCACGCAGTCAGCCAGGCCCTCCCCGTACCGCCAGCTCCGTGAAGCTGCACCGAGGCCCGGCGGGGGGGGCTGGTGGCCACAAGGGGGACAAGGAGCCTGTGGGCACGGGCCACAGACCTGCCCCTCGGTCCTCACCTGTCTAGGAGCCGCTGACCGCTTATGGCCCGGCCGCCCTCCCAGCCACACCCGGTCCCAGATGGCTTCCGAGAAGGGAGGAGGGCAGGGCAGAGGGATGGCACTGCCCTCTTGTCTGCGTGGCTGGGGGCGTGACCCTGTGGGGGTCCAGGGATCTGGGGACCCAATGGATGGCATGCCCCCTCCCCCGCAGGTTGGGCGCCTGGAAGCAGGCCAGTGGGTGAGGAGAACGGACAGCCTGGCCTCGGGGACTGTTTGCAGACCTACTGACCCCAAAGTGTCCCAAGTGGGGTCACCCGCGGATCCCGCTGCAGGCCCATCCTCGCTGGCCGGGCAGAGGCATCAGGAGGGCTCAGCATCTGTGCTCTCCCCTGGGAGGCTGCTCGGACACCCCACCACGCGCTCAGATGGCGAAGACCCCAGGCACAAGCACGAAGCCCGCCCCGCCAGCAATAGCTCCCTTCACGGCAGACCCAGGACCCGCCCGGCTTCCCAGGGAAGCAACAGGGCCCGGACCGTCGTGTGGGCGTCGCGGGCTGTACCCAGGAAGGGTCCGCGCCCGGCCGCCCTGCCGACGGGCCACCGCCAGAGTGATCTGCACAGAGGGCCAGGCCCGGCTCTGGTCTCGGGTGGGGCCCACATTCCGTAGGGAGCTCTGACCTGGGGCAGCCACAGGTAAACAAGTGGGGGCGGGGTGTCCAGGAAGGAAGTTTCTGGACCCTGCCCCACATGGTGCCCCCACCCACGTCTGCCAGCACATGGTTTGGCAATACCCCTCACTCTGGGCCACCTAGAGCTTGGGGCCTGGCCAAGGAAGGGACCACAGTGAGGGGGGAGCTCACACCATGGTGTCCCCAAGGCCAGCAACCCGCAAAGGAAGCCCCCTACCAGACTGGGGGACGGGGCACAGGGGGCTAGAGCCCTCTGGGTCTTCACCTGGGTCAGACCTGTCCAGGGCCCTCACCAGGCCACAGCTCTCCCGAGTCCTTCCTAGGGACAGGCTGGCCTCCTTTAGCCACAAGGAATGGGGCTCCCCGCAGAGCGGCACCCCAGACAGTGACGGGCCGACCAGGCCAGCCAGGGGCCTTGTGTGCCCGTGTGGAGACCTGCCCCTCATGGCTGTGCCCACCTGCTCCTCCCTGGACGACAACGCCCGGCCCACGAGTCCAGTCACAGGACAGTCGGCTCCAGACAGGGACAACCCGACACGCTGAACCCTGAGCAGTGTGAGGACCTGCACAGAGCCAGGAGCGGGAGCAGCAGCTCAGGCCGGTGCCAAGTGCCAGTCGGAGCCCCAGGTGAGGACGCCCACATGCCCAGCGACACCCTCCCTCCTCATGGGAGAGAGCACTCAGAGGTGCAGGAGGGGCCGGGCTGCCTGGGTTGGGGGCACGACTCCTCTGGGACAGCAGCTGCAGGACTGCCCCTGCCGGCGACCGAGGATCTAGGACACAGACACGGCGGCGGGTCAGCTCCGGAGTGGGGAGGGGGCTCTCTGGAGCATCACCGGCTTCAGGAGAAGAGGGGTGCCTGTGGCCAGTCGGTTAGAGGAGCGACGCTCGATTTGAGCTCAGGCCATGACCTCAGGGTCCTGGGATCGAGTCCCGCCTTGGCTCTGCGCTCAGCGCGGAATCGGCCGCAGATTCTCTCCTCTGCCCCTTCCCCACTCACACGCTCTCGAAAACGAGAATTCAGACTAAACGATCCACAGAATGGAAGCACGTGTCCCACCTGCCCCCTCGTCACCCAGGCCTGGGGTCCTCTGAGCGTGTGGTGAGGCCCCGGGTCGCAGACAAGCCCTCAAGCCCTCAGGCTGACACGAGAGTCCAGAGCCCTGGAGAGCCAAGCTGATCAGAGCAGACGAACGGATGGATGGACGGACAGAGGGAAGTCATGAGTAAACACAGATGCTGCAGCCACCCCACCCCCACCCCAAATTCCAGGCTAATTGACAGGAATGATGTGTCACAAGGCCACAGCACACGGGGCCTCTCTGCCTGAGCCGGGCACCCTGTCCCCGCAGGTGCAGGCCACCTGGCCCCTCACGCAGGGATAGACCCCACCGTCCAGCACTGGGGGGCCGCCGTCCCTCATCCTCGACAGTGGCCCCACGGGCAGCCGCTGGGACCCTGGGGTGAGCACCAGCAGCCGGGGCAGGGAGTCGGAACAAGGGTCCACACACAGCCCAGCCCGTGGCGTGCGAGGCTCAGGCTGCGGCCGGGGACGGGGATGAGGGCGCGCCCCCTCCGGTGCACGGTCTCCTGCGGGCAGCGGAGGACAGCTGCAGAGCACACAGAGACACGGGACGAGAAGGAACCGGTCAGTGCAAACAAGCCCGCGGGAGCCAGCAGGACAGCCTCCCGGAAGCCCTTCCCTTGGGGGCAGATGGAATCTGAGCCCAGAGATCCCGCAGAGGATGGTCCAGTTGCGAAGGCCCTGGGGTGGAAATGCTCTTGGGAGACCGAGGAAGGCGGAGTGCCACCCTGGCTGAGTCTCAGCCTTAGGAGCCTGGGCCCTCCCCAGGCCGGCTGGCTGCAGTGTTTTCCGTCACGTTCTTCACTGCACCAAAACTGACCATAACCCGTGGTGTCCAGCCGTGGCCTTTAAAGCGGGTTCCCAGGCCGGGCCACCGGCATCACCCGGGAATTTCTCCAGCTCTCCGGGGACAGGAATGCACTCGATGGACTCAGAACCCACGCTCCAGAAGATTCCCTCGAGACCCAGCGCAGCGCATCCTCCTTCCAACTCAGAAGCGAGACCATGACCATTCGTCTTGACCAATTCGCCACACCTGTCTCGGCTTTTTATAAAGATTTACTTAGGGGCGCCTGGGTGGCTCAGTGGGTTAAAGCCTCTGCTTTCGGCTCAGGTCATGATCCCAGGGTCCTGGGATCGAGCCCCACATCAGGCTCTCTGCTCAGCGGGGAGCCTTCTTCCCCTCCCCCTCTCCGCCTGCCTCTCTGCCTAATTGCTATCTCTGTCTGTCAAATAAATAAATAAAATCCTTAAAAAAAAAAAAAAGATTTATTTACTGTAGAAACAGAGTGCCAGAGTGGATGAGGGGAGAGGCAGAGAGAGAGAAGCAGACTCTGGGCATGGCAAGGAGCCCCACGCAGGGCTCGATGCCATGACCCCAAGATCATGACCTGAGCTGAAGCCGAGCATCGCTTGTCTAACCGACCGAGCCCCCCAGCACCCCCATGCCACTCTTCTGACGCATGCGTCCACCTTGACAGTGTGACCTGGGATGCCCCCTTCAACGGCAATGGCCTTCTGTTCCCGGCATGGCAGGGTCCCCTTATCCTCTGGCTCAGCTTCCTTCCTGCGAGCACCTTCTCCCCGGGCCCCAGGACAGAGACAGCATCCAGTGGGGGGTCACCGGGGCGGCCCGGCTGTGGGGCAGCTTCTGGGCCACTCCACACCTTCCCGCGGTCCCCCCCTCAGGGCCAGGGCTGTCCTTCCAAACGTGGGGGTCCACCCCAGGCTCACCAGGGGCCACATCTCCCCAGCTCTGGGCCTGGGACTCAGGGTTGGGGTGCTGACTCAGAGCCTCTCCCTGTGACTCAGCCGGCCCACAGCACCCCGAGTCCCAGCCTGTCCAGTCCGGCTTGGGCCCGGTTGGCCCTGCTCTCTGGGGGCCCTTCCCAGCAGGACAGAGGAATGCCACGTAGCCACCTCCTGCTGCTGGGCGGGGCCGCTGGCCAGGTGGGGGAGGGTTTGCTCTGGGGCTGAGGGAGGATGGTTGTCCAGCAGGAGCCCGACTCAGGTCCTGGCCCCACCTTCCCCATGCTGGGCCTTGGTCTCCCTCTTAGTGAAATGGGACAACGGGCAAAGGCCCCACGACCACCTTTCTCCCCAGCAGACGCCCCCCCCCGCCTCAAGCGTGGAGCCTGTCCCCAGAGTGCAGGCCACGGAGGAGGGCACAAGCCCTATATGAGGCCAGTGTGAGGACCAGAAACAGGTCACGCGGTGGGGGGACCTGAGACGTCCTCTCCAGTCTGCGTCACAAGGCAGGAGGTCAGGGGACGTGGCAGAAAGCCCAGGGGTGTGCCGAGAGCCGCGTCCTGTGCCGGCTCAGGACAGGCGTGTGTAACGGGCGCTGGGGCTGGGTGTGGCGGCTTCTGCTGAGACCTGGGGAAGCTGCTCGCGCTGAAATCAGCGGACTGCGAGCAAAGAGACGACTGTCCCAGAGCCACCCGGATGCAAGCCCCCAGGGCCGAGGGGAGGCCCCTGGGAGAGAAGGAGTTCTCTGGGGCGGCCTGTGGAAAGTGGGCTCAGGACTGCGACACCCCCACCCCGGCCCCGGCCCGCGGGGCCCCGCCGCGCCGTCTCTCCTGTGTGTGTACGACCGCGCTCCCCGGGGAGGGCGTCCTATCCGTCTCCGTCCTGCCGGTGCTGCCGCTCCGGCGGGCCCGCCCAGGGTCACGGTCCACACAGCGAGAGCAGGCCGGCCCGCCAGGCTCCGCCGCCCAGGCCCAGACGCTGCGGGCTCGGGGGACGGGCCCCACGTGCTGTCTGGAAACGAAGCCCCTCAAGAAGCCACCCAGGGAAGAGTCAGCACTGTCCTCTCCCGACAACAGGCCGCCGCAGCAGGGGCCCAGCCCACCCTGCCCTAAGCATCCAGACTCTGCCCCCTCCACGTGACCCGTCCCCACCGGCCCACCCGACACCCCCGACCCCTCGTCCGCAAGGAGCTTTGGACACAGAGCAGCGCAGAGAGCATGGAGCACGGGCGTCCGTGCCCCGGGCCAGCGTGTGCTCTGCCGCGGGGGCTCATGCGGTGCGGGTGACGCTTAGCTGCCCTCTGTCCCTCTCCCTCCTCCAGGAGAAACACTCGTGGGTTTCAGGACAGCCCCAGAAAGAGCCCCTGCTGAGCTCCGGGACTCCATCCCGGGTCACTCGCAGGCAGGCGCTCAGGCTGCAGCTGTCGTCTGGGAAAGGAACAAGGAGGCTCCAAGCAGGGGGGCGGCGGGGTCCTGCGAGCCCAAGGCGGCCAAGCCCGAGTTCCCGAGGGACCAGAAGCCAGAGGCCCCAGCCACCCGCCCTCCTGCTGCGTGAGGCGGGAAGCCAGAGCCTGCAGTGGGGACGGGAAGCCACGGGCTTCGCTCCCCCACATCCCAGATCCCCGACGCTCCACGCACTGGGGCCGAGCCGCGCTAACACATCCTGGTGGAGGGGGGGCCCCGACGGGAAGTCACAGGCTACGGCCACTTAGCCAGTGAGCGACAGCGTCCGGCTGGACCATCACCACCCAGCCCCCCACGCCAATCTGCAGAGCGGCTCGGGCCTCCGTCCCCACAGCAAGCGCCACCGTCGTGCCCCCTGCCCAGCCCGTCACAGCCTCCTTAGTCCACTGGACCCACCAGACCAAGGTCTGCAGAGCGGGACCCGCAGCCTGAAGGTCGATGTGGTCTCGGGCCAGGGCCCAGGACTGTCCCCCATCGCAGCCCAGCCAAGCCAGGGCCCAGGGGCAGCATCGGCTCCCGGGTTTCGAGGAAGCGCCCCAGAGCCCTGGGCGAGAACAGAGCGGAGGTCCCCACACCCTGGGGGCGACAGCAGGCGGGGACAGGGTTGGCCTGGCCTAAGCTATACGTTCAGTTCCTGGAAAAAGAGGGACACGCTGCCGGCTCACCCACTGCATCCTGTTTTTATGGAAACTAATCTAATTCCTAACCACGCAGCCAGTGGCAGACGCCCAAGGGGGTCCTGAGAGGCCGCGGAGAAGGGGCGCCTGGGAGGCAGGAGGGCTCACTCGGCCTGGCGGCTGGGGGCAGCTGCAGCCCAGCCCCACTTCCGAGGGTCAGAGCTTCAGTCCCAGGGGAGGCCCGGGGATGACGGGCCCTTCCTGGCAGGGAGGAGCTGGCCGGCTCGTGTCCACCCCAGCCTCAGCTGGACCCTGAGCCAGGAGCGTCCAGGGGCAGCCATCACCCTCAATGGGCTGGTCAGAAAATGCCAGGGCTGCCACGGCCTTCAAGGACCTATCCCTGACCTGGCGGCCTGGGAACCGGTGCCAGCCCCACCTTACCTGGAGGCCGCTGAGGGGTCCGACACCCGTCCAGTTTGCTCTGTGAATGAGAAGCGTGCCGGCTGAAGCCCCTTGGGGCCTGTGGGAGCCCCAGAGTGACGGCAGGTCTGGGAGACTCGGCCACCTGTCCAGTGTCGGGAAGTCCTGGGCCAGAACCAGGCCTTACTGCCCCCCCCCACCACCACTGCTCCAAGCCCTTCCTGCTCCTAAAGGGGGCGGGGCAGGAGGAAGGAGGACTCTGCGGCATCAGGCCAACCCTGCCCCAGGCTGCCACATCCCCAGAGTCCGGGCTAAGACACAGACACACAGAAGGGCCGTGGGGCTCAGGTTCATCTCCTCCCTCGGCCGCGGCTGACAGCGAGAAACGGTTGAGGTCTGGGGAGAGTGGGTCGGGTGCCGGGCAGGCCTGCAGAAACCTCTCCATGCCTCCCCCATGCTGTTTCCATCTATGGGGTCCTGAGGACAGGGACATCTCCACCCATAAGCAGACACGGCATCCGCTGGGGGGCTCCCTCCACCCCCCACTCGGCCGGCCACACCGCATAAGTCCATCCTCACAGCCTGGGTCTGGCGGGACCCTGCGAGAGCCCGAAAGGCACCTGCCATGGGCACCGCCCGCCGCCCATCCCCGCCAAACCAGCCCCCGGTCCCTGGTGCCCCGAGGCCGGCCCCACACCATGCTCCCTGACGGCCCCGGAGCCCCAGAGCTAACTTCCAGGCACCGTCCTTTCCAGCCGTGGGACTTGGAATGTGCTTGTCCTCTTCAAGCGGATTCTTCGGTTGCTACCTCAGAGGACAATGAGCATGGCGGGCATGCGGCAGGTGGAGCGGGCGGCCAGCCTCACAGGGCGCTGCTGTCTCGCTCCTCCCATCACCAGCTCTGAACCCCATCCTGAGAGCAGGGAGTTGTCTCGCAAGGCCAAGCCCTCTGTCCTAGAGCTTCCCGGCCAAGGCTGGAAATGGTCCCCAGTGTATGGGGCCAGGCATCCTCCTTCTGGGAGGGCACCCGAAAACTCCCCAGCTGTCAGGGGCACCCACCACCCCAAGCGAGGGCTCTATGTGTGGAGAGAGACATGCCCGCCCCAGCCACTCCCTCCCTCCCCGGGCCACACACACCCCGGGCTGGGAAGGACCATCCTGCCAGCAGCCCACGACGTCAGCCACGACATGGCCTTGATGCTGTCCCGTGGGAGCGCCCAGCAGCCGTGACTCAGCCAGACCCGGCAGGTTCCACTGTCCCCGCCCAGGGGGGCCTGAAGCTGGGCGTCTTCACCCCACCAGCCGCCACCTGGGCTCTGGAACGTCACCAAGCTGCCCCAGATTCCTGCCCGGTGAGAGCACGGACGTGCTTGGAGGGCCCCGGTGAAGAGCGTCCTAATTAGAGCTGGGCCCTGTGAGACGCGGGCGCAGCCCCCCAGCGCGGGACCGCCCGCAGGGGTGAGTCACGGGCTCCTCGGTGCATAAGCAGCTTGAGGCGGCGAGGGCTTGCGGGAGGCAGCACCCTCCTCACCTCCCAGGTCAACTTCACAAGGCTCCCCTGGCCCACGCACCTGGCGGGTCACCCGGAGGGCCATGAGGCCAAGTGCGGCAGGTGCTCAGCTCGCAGCTGGGGCACAGGGAGGCCCCCGGACGGAGGGGTGGCTGCTGGTGCTGAACGCCTGCCCCAGGGCCTGCCTGCACCCATCAAGCAGGTACGCCCCACTTCCCGAGAAGAGGCATTCGCGGCCCAGAGAGGCTGCGTCCCTCGTCCCAGGGCACCCAGCAGCAGAGCCAGATTCGGAGCCGGGTCCAATAGGGCCCACGTGGAGGAGCTTCCACTGGCTTCACAGGTGGCGTCACAAACCACGGGTCTGAGAACACGCACGGCAGACATGCGTGAGCCTGAGTCCCTGCGTGGCTGCTCCCGGGAGCCCCCCAGTGACAGCGTCCAGGATAGGACAGAAGTCAGCTGAGGTCCCAAAGCTTCCCCCCGGAGGCCCCCACTCTCCACCTGCACATATGGGGCCACAGGGCGGGGCTGTGGCAGGACACAGATCCACAGAAGTGCCACAAGCCGTGACAGACACGCTGCTGTCCCGGGGCCATCCTGGAGGGAGGCTTCACTCCCCACAAGGCCACTGGCGTGACCAAACCGCCACTGCCAAGACTCTGGGGTCTGGCACCTTGAGGCTCCAGGGCTGACAGCCACGCCTGTGGACAGAACTGGGAAGAGGAGGCAGGAGTCCCGGACCCTAGCACAGGGTGGCCAGCGAGGTTGCTGGGGCCATGTCCCTTCGCCTGGCATCCCAGACAGCCGTGTGGGCTCCTGCTGCCCAGCCTCCGGCCAGCATCACCACAGGCAGCAGGCGGACGAGGAAACCAGCCTCCAGTGACAGGGACCGCCAGACGGGCCGCAGGCCCCGTGTCCCCAGAAGCCGTGCCCGGACCTCAAGGCCTCTGCCAGAAGGAGCCCACAGGCTGCAGAGCTCCGGCTCCTCCCCCGTCAGCGGGTCCCGGGGCCCCCGCAGCCGCCTCCTTCCCTCCGGGATGACCCGCAGCTCTGCCCACGGCCTCAAGTCACCCTGGGCAAAGGCAGGAGCTCCTAAGGCCACCAACTGGGACATGCCTGCTCCTGGCTGGCCCCCTTGGCCTCCCCGCCCTCCCCACAGGGGCCACAGGGCCCTGCTCCCAGCCCCTGCAGACACGAAGGGGGGAGCAGTGGCTCCTGGCCCCTCAAGATGCCAGGAGCGTCTCTCAGTCACAGTCCGACCCATCGGGCCCACAGCCTGACAGGCCTCTCCGCCCCCAGTGAGCCCTCCGAGGAGCGTGTCCCCCTCTGGCACGTGACTCAGCTTCCCCTCCACACAGGGAGCCTGGGAGTACAGACGGTGGCCCGACGGTGGAGGATGGGGAACCACGGGGCACGAGCTCTGCACACTCAGTTCTCAGTTCGGGCAATGGCGGGAGGGGGTGGGGCGGATAGGGAGGAGGAGAGGAGCCTCCCTCCCAGGACAGGAGCAGCGGCGGGTGGTGGGGGAGCAGAGTGCAGGCTCCCTCCCCCAGGGGCCACTCCACCACCACAAAGCCAGGCTCACTCTGGAAGGACTGAGGGCGGCCCCCACCCCCCGGGGTGTCTCCCCCTGCAATCTCAGAGGGCAGGACAGATGGGTGGGTGCTGGGTCTTCAGGGGAGGAGGGCCTGGCGTCCTCCCTGTTTCCTCAGGCACAGGACCCAGGTACACAGGACCCATGGCTCTCCACCCACCCCCAATGTCCAGGATCCCACGTGGGACCGCCAGCCCAGACAAGGCACCCACCCATGGCTTCCACGCTGGCTGGAATCATTCTCAGCAGGTCACACTCGTCCATCGCCAGGATGAGGACAGTGACCTTGCCAAGGTCAAAGCGACAAGCTTGCTGCCCACTGCGGAAGGTCCCCATGGGGCCCCCAGGCCACGGTCCCTGGATCACCACACCCCCCTGCGCCGGCCCCCCACTGGCCCCTGCTCCTGACCCTCAGAGATTACTGCCCGCCCGGCCCACCGCCCCCTGGGCCAGCAAGGTGCGCCTGCCGATAAGGTCTGGGACACGGTTCAGGGAGGACAGGAAGTGTCAGCGCACAGGGCTCCGGAGCCAGTGGGTAGGTGTGACCCCCGCCACCGGGGGCATCTGAGGACACCCTCAAACGGCACCCATCTGACCGGTCTCCGGCGGCTCTGCTCACACACCCCTGCCCGCAGGCCTGTGCCAGTTCAGGAGGCACAGAGGAGGCCGGACCCCTCTGCCAACAGGTGCTGGGAGCGTGAGGAGCTCGTGGGGGCGGGGCAGGGGGCAGGAGGACTGAAGGGCGTCGCCCTGTCCTGGACTCAGAACCGTACTCCAGAGACGCTATCCCTGGGGAGAGTCGGGAGGAAGAACAACAGGCTATGCACAAAGGCAGCGTCTGCGGGACGGGTCAGGCCTGCCCGGTCACAGCAGTGTCCCTTTCCAGCCGCCAAAGGACACGCCTGGCATCCACCAGGCAGCCCCGGGGAAGCCGGGCGACCCTGAGGCCCAGCCACGCGGGCCGCTCCGGGGACTGGACGCACGGACCCCGCTCTCAGCGGCCGCCCGTCGAGGGTTAGAACCGGCACAGCCGTAGGCAGGACAACCCTGCAGCGTGTCCAGCTGACGAAGAGCCTAGAGTCTAGACCCCGAAAGCACACCCGCGCGTCAGAGATAAGACGCGCACCCCGGTGTCTTTAAGCAGGCGACTTTTCAAGGCACATCCCGAGAGGAGACCCTGCAGGGGACAAGGGTCACCTGGTGTCAGGTGACACAGACCGAAGCCGCGGGACACACGTCACAGCCACGGACGGGCGACCACGGGAGCGGGAGCGCGCACGGCCCAACCCAGGAACACGAGCAGAGGTTGTCTCGGGGCGGGGGGCGGGGGGGCACGTGAGTCAGAGACTGTGCAGGCGTCTGTGCCTGAGGGACCCACCAGCAGGAGGGGCGGCTAGAGCGAGGTCTGGGGCCGCAGGTGCAGTTCACTAGGGGCCGGGCAGCTGCTGCCCCAGGGCACTTGCTCTGGTGGAACCGCAGCCAGACTAGAATCACGAGGGCGCAGGGGCGAGCTGCTCCTCTGGGACAGCGTGAGTGCGCCCCGAGGACTGGGGACACAGACCCGTCCCGGCACAGAGCCTGGCCCCCTGGAGTGCCCTCAAGGATCCGGGTCCCGGGCCACCGCACACACAAAGGGAAAAGCAGGGACCAGCTAAGCAGGGCACCGCAATGGCCCATTTCATTTCCCTTTAAAAGCTCCCTTTAGGGGCGCCTGGGTGGCTCCAGCTGTGGCTGGTGGGGATCTCAGGGTCCCGGATGGGGCTCTGGCCCAGCGGGGAGTCTGCTTGATTCCGTCCCTCTGTCCCTCCCCCACCGGAGCCTTGCACTCCTGCCAGCACGTGCGTGCTCTCAAATAAATAAATAAATAAATAATCCTAAAAAAAAGGGTTTCCTCTCATGTGGTTACAGTGATGCATTTAGACGGCGTGCCAGCCATGAAGAGATCCGTGAGCGAGGGGGACAGGGGCTGGCGGAAATGTCTGCACAGGGGAAGGAGAGGCTGCCTGTCACAGGCCCTGCTGGGTCCAGCGGGTGAGGGATCCAGACCTGGGCCATTGAGGCTCCTCCTGGGGGCCACCTGCCCGGGGACCCCCCATCTGGCCTCTGGTGGCTCCCACAAGCCTGAAGAGTGTGCCCCATTTTCCGAGCTGGGGAGGGATGAGCAAGCTCCGACCGGGGCCCCGCGGGGCCAGGCTGGCTGGGCACAGAGCGCTGCAGGGATGAGCCCCGTACAGAGCCAAGGGTCGGTCCCCCCCACCGGGAGGCCCCAGTCCCCCAGCACAGCCGGCTGGCTCTAGGGCCGGTTCAGCCGCCCTTTGGGGGCAGAGGAAACCACAGGGGTGGCTGAGGCAGCCGGTCCCTCTTTAGCCTGAGCCCAAGGAAGGACAAGTGACCCTGACTATATATACTTACCGAGGAAAACAGCGCACACCGAGCCCGGTAAACAGCTAGCCCGTTAGGGGGAACCTAAAAATACTCCCTATAATTATGTCATTAAAACACACCAGAAAAATTGACCCACCCCACTCAGCAAAGTCCCCACGAGACGACTGCAGGGAGGCAGGAGGCCACGCACGTCGGCCTGAGGGTGCCCTGGCGTCACCCAGGGGCCGGTGTGGCCGGGACCGCGGCCCCAGCACGCGGGGCAGCTCTCACATCCCTGAGTGGGTGACTTCCCCCCAGGGCGGAGGGCTGCCGCCTGGTCGCAGCCTCACGGGCTCCCGGACAGAAAGGGAAGCTCCTTGGCTTCCATCTCCGAGAGGGGCTCCCCAGGACAGCACGGTGTGGTTCCCCAGAGTGGGGAGAGACCCACACGCCCCATAATCAGGGGCCACAGGAACCGAGGGCCTCCTTCGCAGGGAGGGACGGAGGGGACACGGAGCCACGGGGTGCGGACCCCTAGGGCACATCTGTTTGTGCCTGGAGGGGAGCACACCACACACGGCCAGCCTAAGGAGGCTTCCTTCCAAAGCACCCGGGGGAGACAGGCTCAGGGCTAGGGAGGGAGCTTTGCCTTATCTGATGGAAATGTCACCATTCCACGGAAGTCATGTAGGATTTGTGTAATTAAAAGCAAACAGAAAATCAAAATGGGAAACCTCCACCCTGACTGTCCCCCACCCCCACCTCCTACCCGCTACCATCAAGGGATGAGAGCCTAGAAAGGACGCAGCCCCCCACCCCCACAGCACCCCCATCTGCCAGGCCACTGCTGGCTGCTCAGTTCCTTCCAGACAGGGGACCACCTCCCTGGCCTGGCTGCCAACTTCCCTCCTCTCCAGGTCCTGGGCACCCCCAGCCCTGCCCAGCCCCTGCTCAGCCCGGGGCTTGGACTCTTGTTTCCTACGGTGTAGCTTCCGGCTCCGTCTCCCTCCCCTCTGTGCTTAACCCAACAAGCCACTGGGAGGACCCCCAGCTGACCCCTGACAGCCAAGGAGAGCACAGACTCGTTAGAAGAAGCGGAGATTGAGCCCTGCCCCCCACACACAGATCTTAGGCTCCTGGCTCCTGCCCAGAGCTCAGTCCCACGAGACCTGCACGAGGGAATGCTTGAATGAATTTGGGAAACGCTCCAGGACCGGTGCAGGTGGGCACCGCACGGTGGCTGGGGGCCAGCCTGCCCTGGACACCGCACCCTCCCATCCTGGGAACCGCCCGCGGCTGGTGGGGCAGCCCCAGGGTGGGTGGCCCTTTCACACAGCTCCCCAGACCCCCGAGCAGGCTGCTGACTGTCAGCACTCAGGCGTGGCATGCGGCACATGTGGGAAAGCGCTCTGGGGCTCCTGGCCCGTGAGGACTGTGTGTGGGAGGCCTGCCACCAACCCCCCACCCAGAGCCCGAGACACCACAGAGATCAGAGACTCTCTGGGAGCCGCCTTCCAGCTTTTATTATCTAGTTTACAGGCGAGGAAGCTGGAGCCCAGAGAGTGGTGAGGGCCTGGCAGGTTCGGAGCAGGACACAGACCCATCCTGCAAAGTCAGATCCGCCTCCCAGAGACCCCCACCCACCCCGCCCCACCTCTGAGGGACCATCGCACCAGCAGGTGTGGCGCTCACCTGCTCTGGGACAGAAGACGTTTCCTGCCCAGCTTCCTCCTGTCCTACCTGCAAGATTTCAGGTGAGTGAATGAGCACCAACCCCCCGCCCCCATCAAGAAAACAACTCAGGGAAGTTCAAAAGTCAAGAGCTCAGGTGCAGAGCAGGTGGCCCTTCCAGGCCCCACGCACCGCCCCAACAGCAACGCCCACATGTCCCCCCGACAAGGCCGAGCTCCGCACAGCTGTGTGCTGCCCCAGTAATCGCTTCTGGAAGCCTGAGGTGTCTGCCTCGAGGAAGTCCAGATGGGCTTTGCAAACCAGAAGGAAAAAGAGCTCCGTTAAAGCGACGTGTGGCCGCCCGGGTGGCTCAGTCAGCTGAACGTCTGCCTCTGGGTTTCGGATCTTGGGATCCTGGGATCCAGCCGCCCCCCCACCTCCCAGGGCTCTGCGCTCGCGGGCGGTCTGCTTGTCCCTCAGCCCCTCGTGCTCGCTTGCTCTCTTCCAAAAAAATAGAACGTTAAAAAATAAAGAACCTACATAAACAATGTTTACATATTTCTAAAATAGGTAACCCAGGAAAGACCGGCATTTTGTTGAATTCTAAGGCAAAGGGGGGTCTCTGAGAACCAGAGTGGCCGGGGGAGGCTTCCTGCGGGCCGACGCTCCCCCTGTGCCCCGAGGTGGCAGTGGTGAAGGGGCTTTCGCGCCCTCTGGGGGACCGGCCTGTCTCAGGACCCCACCCCAGAAGGCGGCCCCCTGCGGCAGCTCTGGGGCCCAGCAAGGTAGAGTCAAGAAGACCCGCCCTTCCTTCTTTCCGCCTTTGAGCACCAACAGCAAATTTAGTGCTGGGTCAGAACAGGAGACGCCCAGGAAGCAGCCCTGGGGCCAGGATCTGAGCCGGGGACTCCTCCCACCCCCAGAGAAGACACTTCCTCTGCAGGACCCTACCGGGCCAGCGTGGGGCTCTCCACGTCCCCCTACTTGTGGGGTGACCACGGGTGACCCCACCCCATCCTCAACACGCACACAGGTGCACACACACACCTGAGGTCCCTCTCACCGGCCCACTCAGACCAGCTGACTCATTGCCCTGTCCCCACCGCCGCCCCCAGCTCTAGGCTCCTGCAGCGCCAGGCCGCGGAACGGGATGAGCTCCGTGGTGACCCCCGCAACCCCATCCTCTCACAGCCTCGCTGCCTGATCACAAGGGTGTGCAGATAGTCATGATGAAAAGAAGGAAGTGCCCCGTTCTGAGCATTTCTCAGTGGCAGCGTGGCACAGGTGGCACCCCAGGGTGCAGTGGGCGTTCGACAGAGAAAGGCCGTCTCGCCCCACCGCAGGGTTTCCCGGAGCCGGTGGCAGTTACCACGCTCTACCACCTGCCTTTCAGACCACGGTGGCAGTTTCTGGTCGCCCCCCGTTAGGTCAGGAGGCAGGGGCGTGGCCCAGTCTAAGGCAGTGACGAAACGTCCTGCCATCTCCCTAGAAGCTCCCAGCTCAGGGTCCTCTGCCCCCAGGGCTGCGCGGACAACAGGGGAGCCCCGAGAGGCCGCCGTCCCTGCTGGGGAGCTGGGGGATCTCCGGCATGGGTCAGAGGCAGGCAGGCTGTCCGGGGAGTGGCGTGGGGTGAGCGGGGGGCACTCCGGGATGACTCACACCCTCACCACGGCCACGGCGGGAGCTGGCCCAGGGCACTCATGACTAACAGCCCGACGCCTTCTCCAGCATCCACACACTCACTTTCAAAACACCACGGAACTACCCGTTTCCAGCCAAAGCCCATCCCGGGATGAGGAGGAGCACGGAGAGCGGCAGAGTTGATGGCTCCCTGCCCATCAGGGGGACAGCAGGAAGGTCCCCAGGGAGCTGCCGACACCCAGGACGGGAGAGCTGGCCTCGGTCGGTACCGCACTGACCACCCCCCCCAGCTTAAGAAAAAGGCCTGAAGCCAAACGCCACACCCGGACACAGAACCACGCGGGACACGGTCTGGGTCAGTATCTGCAAGAGACTCTTTGAGGGCAGTTTTGTGCTAACAGAGAAACGGAGGACAGGATACAGTGAACTAGTCACCCACAGTTGAAAAGCTCCCCAGCTGCCTTGGGTAGGGCCCACAAGCAGCCGGAGAAGAAGAGGGCACCCCTGGCACCCACATGGGCACCAGCTGGGGGCCAGAGAGCCCAGGAGCCCCGACTAATGATCAGGACAATACACCCAGGCCCCAGGGCCACCTCCACTCCACCGCCTGTCCTGGTACAGCCCGCAGGCCAGTCGTGGCTTTTACGTATTTGCACGGCTGGAAACAGTATCAGAAGAGCTCGTGATATGAAAATATTTACTCTGTGCCCCATGACAGGAAGAGCTTACCATCGTGCAGCAGGGGTCTCTACCACCTCCACACGGCCTGCCCCGGCCTCCCGGGTTCCCGTAGGGCAAGGCCAGGCTAAGGCGGCCACAGGTGCACTGCAGGGCAGAGGGGAAGCTGCCCTTTGAGAAGCTTACTGTTCCCCCACCCACCCCCCCCCCCAGCGAGGTCCAGTCTGCTTGTCCATCTGTCTGGCTGTCTAGAGGCGGGAGGAACAAAGCCAGCCATCACGGAGAACGGGCCAGGTGACCCTGCGCTCTCCCCTGAGCTGACCCCGGCAGCCCTGTCCACACACCGCTGACTCAAATTCTCCTCTCTAACCTCAATGCTTGCCATTGATTCCTGTCCCGAAAAGGCCCCCGTTTCACCGTCTTTCGCTGCTACAAATCAAAACACAGTCTGTCTGGGAGCCCAAGTGCAGGCCGTTCCTGCGCCCTGGCCCCCAGGGAGGCCAGCTCCCACCTAGCCCGGAGGTTGGCAGAGGCCCACCTGGAGGGAGTTCAGAGGCCCTGGAAGGGCTTCCAGAAAAGAAACACACCCACCCCCCACACTCTGATGGACTTCCACGCAATGGAGGGTCGTCCACAAGGCAAACCATGCCCTGTTCCCCCAGCGCCTTGACTCAGACTGCTTTCCAGCTCCCAGCTGGCAGACACGGCCCCACGTGGAGGGGCTGAGGGCGGGGGACCAGGGGAAGGGTGGAAGGCCTTCTCGGGCATTCTGCCCTGGGCACTGACGAGGCAGGAGGGCCGCAGGGGGGGTGGGGCTTAAGAGCCCGGGGAACCCAGGGACGCTGCCGCCCACCGCAAGCGGGAACTGTGATGCCAGGGTTGGGGGTCCTGGGCTCTAATGCCCGGAGCCTTCTGGGGGCTGCTCCTCCCCCAGCGCCGGGCAGGCCCTGTGGACTGAGCCAGGGGAAGGGAAGGCCAGGGAGGAGGCTGCAGTACCCTTCCCTTAGCACAGGCCGGCCCCAGGCCGCGGGGGTGGGGCCGGGCCGGGGCGCGGAGGGACCGACGGACGTTAGTTCTGCTCCCCAGCCTCCAGATTAAACAGCTCCAGGCAGGAAGCCCGCCTTCTCCCAGATTGGTCAGGAAGTCATGATGCAAGTTTGCGCTTTTCTTTTTTTTTTTTTTAACACGAAAGAGGGAAAGAGATTCGTGCCCCACTCCTCGGCGTTCCAGCCTCCCCCCTGAAGAGCACACCGGCCCCTCCCGCGCCCCGACTCCCCCGCGTCCCTGCCAAGGCCCCGGCCGCTCTCCGCGCGCTCGCCGGCCCACACCCGAGGGCGCCCGGTGCCACCTCACCCCCGCCCCGCCGCCGCCCTCCCGGCCTCCCCGGCGCGCTCATGCTTCTGGAATGCGGGCGCCGCGGGCCGCGCGTCCCGGCCCGGGAAGTCGGGAGCCGGGACGCAGCCCTCGTCCAGCCCGGAGACCCCCGCGGCCGCGCCCACTCACCGGCCAGGAGCGCGAAGGGCAGCAGCAGCCAGTAGAGCGCGGCGCCGAGCACGTGCCGCTCCATGCCCGGGGGGCCCGCGGGGCAGGCGGGGGGTCGCTCTGCCGCCGCGGCACTAGGGGGACATGGCGCGCAGGGCGGGTCGTCGCACGTGCCGCGCCCCGCGGCCAGGACCCTCGGCTGGGCGGCGGCGACCCGAGCGCCTCCGCGGCCGCCGCCGCCGCCTTCTCCTCCGCCTCGGCCCGGGGCCCGCCGACCTCGCTCCGGTGCCAGCCCTGCCCCGCGGCGGAGCGCAGCGCGCGGCTCTCGGGGCTCAGGAAGGCCAAGCAAGGCCGGACGGCGGCTGGGCGCTGCGCTCCCGCCCCTCGGCCCGCGGGCCTTTATAGGCTCGGCCCCCGCTCGCCCGCCCTCCGCGGCGTGCCCGCCTCCGCGCTCCTCCGACGGCCGGCGCGCCCGCTGCGCTCGGCGCCTCCGCGCGCCCCGCCGGCCCTCCCCGCCCGGGAGCCCCGCGCGCACACGCCCCGGGAAGGGCTTGGGCCCGCCGCTTGCGGTGCGCGCAGGAGGCGCTGCCCAGCGCCAGGGCTTCCCGCGCGGCACCCCACGCCCCACTGCGCCCCGCGTGGCCGGAGCGACTTTCGCTTTGCTCCCGCACACGTGAGCGCGCAGCGCCCCCTGGGGACCGTGGCGAGGGGTCGGGGCTGCAGAACCGGGGCCCCCACCAGCGGCTTTGCGCCGCCGATCCCTTTCCTGTAGGAGGACAGTGACCCCAGCGGGAGCGCCGCCTGGGCCTGGCGTCCCCTGGGGTGGAAGATAGGGTCTGAGTCCGGGCTGTGCCGGTCACCAGACCCCCCGTCTGGCCTTTGCCACCGTCGAGGTGAGCTTGGGGAGGAGAAAGGGGCGGGCCCCATGGTGTAAGGGGCAGAACCCACGTGAGTGTGGTCCCAGGCCCCAGCCTGGGCCGTACCAGGGCATCAGTGAAGCTGGTGGGTGTGGTTGGGGCCCCGGGAGCCTGTGGCCAACACCGACCCACCCCACACCCGCCTCCTGGTGACAGCCCCAACTCAGGCCCAGACCCTCCACTCTTCAAAGGCCAGAAGTGCTGGGGCATCTGGTGGTAGAGCCTCTGACTCTTGGTTTGGGCTCAAGTCCTGATCTCAGGGTCATGGGATGGAGCCCCACCTGGGGCTTGGGCTTGGCGCTCAGCCCAGAGTCGGCTTAAGACCCTCTTTCCCAGGGCGCCTGGGTGGCTCAGTGGGTTAAAGCCTCTGCCTCCGGCTCGGGTCATGATCCCAGAGTCCTGAGATCGAGCCCTACATCGGGCTCTCTGCTCAGCAGGAAGCCTACTTCCTCCTCTCCCTCTGCCTGCCTCTCTGCCTACTTATGATCTCTGTCTGTCAAATAAATAAAATCTTTAAAAAAAAAAAAAAAAAACCTTCATTCCCTCTCCCTCTGCCCCTCCTCACTGCTCACTTGCTCACTCCCAAATAAATAAACCTTTTTTAAAAAAGATTGTATTTATTTATTTGAGAGAGAGAGAGCACAGGGGAGGGAGAGTCAGAGGGAGAAGCAGACTTCTTGCTGAGCAGGGAGCCTGATGCGGGGCTCAATCCCAGGACCCCGGGATCACAACCTGAGCCAAAGGCAAATGCTTCACCAACTGAGCCACCCAGGCGCCCCACAAATAAACCTTAAAAAAGAAAAGAAAAAAAAAAAGCGAGAAATACAGACTTTCAGAAGTCTGGTGTTCAATGCTGACTGGTTTTTCTCCCTTCCTCTTCTGCCTGCTTGTTCACACCTTAATTCCTGCTGGCATTGTGTCTGACCCTGGCTGTTTTCTAGAACCTTTTTTCTAGAACCTTGGGGTTCTTCCCCAAGGCCCGAGCCCCAAGGAGGCTGGGGACATAAGGTACAGCTGTGTGGGAGGCCCAGGACCCACCTGCAAATCATGGCTAGTCCCAGCCTCTAGTGGAGACAGCTGGTGCCAACCTTAAGGGAAGCCAGCTAGGGCCATCCCTTGGCAAGGGTTGGGGCCAAGGTCTCTGAGCAGCAGCAGCAACATCAACAGAAAGGACTAAACCGCCCACGTTGGTGCTGCCAGCTGCCGGCTACGTGACCCCAGGAGGCCTCCCTCCTCTCTGTGCCTCACAGAGCATCTGTGACATGGGGTTGTGGCCCCGAGCAGCAGGGCTGTGGAGATTTCAGAGCCACATCGAAGTAGACTGAGAAGGAAGGACTATTGTCTGTCCCCTCAGTTCCCTCACCGGGCCACGGGCTGGAGCAAGGAGGGCAGATGGAGAGGAAGGCCCTCTCAGAACACCATGGAAATGGGCAGAACAGACATGAGCTGGAGTGAGGCCTCCCCTTAATCTTTCCTCTTCCTAGCCTGCCTTTGGGGGTGATCGTAGGGGTCCCCACACTCAAGACACTGATGTCTACCTGCACAGGCCGCCAAGGGACACGCTGTAGGTCTGCCGGCCCCGTCCCCAACCACCCAGCTCTCCCGCAGCTTCTCAGAGGGCTCCTGCCCCAGCAGACCACCTTCACGCTGTCAGAAGGCAGACCCCCTAAAGCAGACAGGTCGGCACCCCCAAGCCCATGAGTCCTGGCTCACCCCTGCCCTTCTCTGGGCTCTGCCCGCAAGGGAGCAGTAAGAGAACTGAGGTCAATAAGGTGTGAGGGCAGGCTCTCCACTCAGACATGAGAGGGGTCTAGGTGTACTTTAAACTGGGGATTTTGGAGTCTGTGCCTAGGAAGGAAGACCAGGGTGGGCCCTTCTCCCCCTTCTAGTCCTTCAGAGGGATCAGCTGTTTCCCATATGGGGGGCATGAGATAACCTTGTTTATATAAAGAGTTTAAATGCAAACGAGAAAAAGGAGGGGCTGGCTCACTCACTAAGCCAGAGGCCTGCTTCTCCCTCTCCCACTCCCCTGCTTGTGTTCCTTCCTCCTCTCTCTCTCGCTCTCTCTCTCTCTCTGAGTCGAATAAATAAAGTCTTTTAAAAAGCTCAAAAACTGCTCCTTTACTAAGTCCTCCGAAGGCTTAGGATACGAGGCTTCCGACCATTTCCCAAGAGCAGCCTCTGAGGCCTGGAAGCAGGACACAGAGAATGAGGGTCAGGGGAGGGGAGTTCCAGAGTAGGCAGGCCCAAAGCCCTCACCCAGCTTTGGGGACCGGCTCCCCGTGCTCCTCCCCTCCCGTCCAGCTCCCACACAGGGCTGCAGAGAAGGGGAGGCCTCACAACTTGTCCAGCAGGTGTGCTCCCTGGGGAACAGAATGCCCGAGTCCCAGGACTGGGAGCGGAAAAGACTGGGCAGAACCTGACTCCTCACCCATAGGAGACCGGGAGAGAAATTACAGTGTATCCTGCAGGAGAGTTGCAACTCTGTATCAGTGAGCATCTAAGATACAGTATTACAGCTAAGAAAGCCCCTGGAGGGCACAGGAGGCCAGCGAGCCTGAGAGAGAGATACAGGGAGAGGATGAGAGAGGGAGAGGGTCGGGGTAGAGACACAGAGGGAGGAGAGGCAGGAGGGAGAAGGTGGGGGTGGGGAGAGACAGCACAGGCGCTAGGCCGCACGGTCAGGATGGGAAGAAACATAATGGTCACTGGCACTACTTAGATTTTTTGCTATATGCGTGTAATACCACCTTTCACAAAATAAATTTAAATCGAGCACACCAGGGACGGCTTTTCAGAAAAGAAAAATTTTTTTTTAAAGATTTTATGAAAGATCACAAGTAGGCAGAGAGCCAGGCAGAGAGAGGAGGAAGCAGGCTCCCCGCTGAGCAGAGAGCCCGATGCGGGGCTCGATCCCAGGACCCTGAGATCATGACCCGAGCCGAAGGCAGAGGCTTTAACCCGCTGAGCCACCCAGGCACCGCAGAAAAAGAACTTCTGACCTGCCTCCTTGCTGGGCAGGGGAGCAGGGAGTGGGCAGTGTCCGGCCACACCACTGTCACCGGCAGGTGAGGACAGAGCGGCTGCGGCCCGGCTTGGGTGTCATCTGGCACAGAACACGCCAGGCTCTGAGTCCAGCCTTCCTGAAGTCCCACCACCCCACAATTCGGTCCTACTAAGGCCACTGTTCTTTGTGAAATTCATAATGTCTTGAAAGAGCAAGAGCGGTCAGCTCCCCAAGGGACAAAGGACCAGGGCGCGGGCCATCACAGGGGCCTTGACCCCTCAGGATTCACTCTTCCCCAGGGATGATACAGGCGTTGTTCTCTGCCCACGCTCAAACATGAACTCAGGAGGACACCACCCACGTGTCCACGAACAGACGAGCAGACCCCGGGAAGGTTACCCGGCCACAACCGGGAGCGAGGGCTGGCCCGCCCCGCAGCCGATGATCCGTGCATGAACACACGGTCCCAAGCGAAGATGTCAGACACCGTGAGATCCCATCTGCTCGCGACGGCTGGGATAGGCCAGCGACACAGCAACTAGACGATAAGGCCCCCAGCCCGAGGGAGGGACTGGGAGTTCTTACTTAACGGGGCCAGAGTTTCTGTTGGGTCGATGAGCAAGCTTGGGAAATGGTGGTGGGTCGTGCGACCGCGTGACTGTGCTCTGCGCTGCCGAGCGGCAGCTCCGGAGGGCGAATACGGTAAGTCTTCCGCTGCGTGTTTTTAGCCCAGAAGCAGCTCACTGAGGACACATACTCCAGGTTAAGATGGTTTCTCAGTGGGCACCTGAGTGGCTCAGTGGATTAAAGCCTCTGCCTTCGGCTCAGGTCATGATCTCAGGGTCCTGGGATCGAGCCCTGCATCGGGGGGGGGTCTCTGCTCAGCGGGGAGCCTGCTTCCTCCTCTCTCTCTGCCTGCCTCCTGCCTGCTTGTGATCTCTGTCTGTGTGTTAAATAAATAAAATTAAAAAAAAAAAAAGATGGTTTCTCAGCAGCGCACCCTGAGTCTTCCTCCCCCGACCCCTGGAGGCTCCCCAGACCGACCACATTCTCTCCTTCTGCCGAACGTTGTTTTCCTGACGGCTGGCCAAGGACTTGACGGGCTTTTGCGGAGCTATTTCCCAGAGTACATTCCCTTGCAGTCCCCTCTTTCCTGGAAGCAAAGAACGGGAACCGGTCAGGGAGAGTCAGGGCCCACCCAGCTGCTGCACAGAGCCAGCCTGGCGGAACTGTCCCTCCGTCCCCCCTGCCCACCCAGAACTGGCCTGCGTCCTTGCCGCCGTTCAGCTTTGTCCTTGGTCAGGACGTGACCAGACCAGAGTCAGCAGTGACACCAGGTCGGTCGGGTCTGGAAACCACCTGCTGGCCTCACGGACCGGCCAAATCGGAGCCCATGATGCAGAGAAGTGCCCACAGGTGTGTGCAGCCAAGACTCCTTCACAAACTTCTACCAGGAATCAAGTAGGTCCTGAAACCCCCACCTGCGGCTGGTGAACCTCATCTGATGAGTAACTGGCATTTTCCACGTAAACCTGACCTTCGTAGCTCTGTCAGCAGTTTCCTTACCCCCATCTCAACCGCAAAACTGCCCGCAGCTGGACGGAATGATGGGAGGGACTAAGATCGAGCAAGGGGCCGATGGCCTGGACCCTCGCAGCAACGAGTCTGACCAGTGCCTGGTGTCCCCTGGGGCTGGCAGGTCCCCAGGCAGGCACAAGCGAGAGGCCTTAGAGAAGTGACCGATGGCTCGGCCCAGACCCCTGCAGCCTGTCCCATGACAGGATCTGGTGCCTCTTCTGTCTGCCTGCGGGAAGGACTGTCCCCGGCAGCAGTGGGGACAGGGCCAAGCAGAGGGGGTGGCAGAGACCAATGCTGCATTGAAGACGGTGGGCGGACCTCGGGGACCATATTCCCACCCCATGACGTGGGATCATTTCCATCATCCAGCTGGTTTTTAGGGCGGGAAGAGCGGCTGTGAGAAATACCTGCCGTCAGGGGCGCCCGGGGGGCTCAGTGGGTTAAAGCTTCTGCCTTCGGCTCAGGTCATGATCCCAGGGTCCTGGGATCGAGCCCCGCATTGGGCTCTCTGCTCCGCGGGGAGCCTGCCTCCACCTCTCTCTCTCTGCCTGCCTCTCTGCCTACCTGTGATCTCTGTCTGTTAAATAAATAAAGAAAGAAAAAAAAAGAAATGCCTGCCGTCAGACGCTGCACAAAGCAGCGAATGAAAGAGAAGCGGCGCCTGGGGGTTCTTTGGGGGAAGCGTCCACCTTCGGCTCAGGTCATGATCCCAGGGTCGTGGGATCGAGCCCCGCATCGGGCTCTCTGCTCGGTGGGGAGCCTGCTTCCCCCCCCCTCTCTCTCTCTGCCTCTGCCTACTTGTGCTCTCTGTTGAATAAATAAATAAAATCTTAAAAAACAAACAAACAAACTGAGCCCAGGGAAGAGTAGTGCCTGACTCTGTGGCAGACCTTCCCATCCTTGTGGGATCCGGGGAGCCCCTCACAGCAGGGAGGCCAGGCCAATGCGAGGCCTCTCTGGGCAGGAGCTTCATTCCTTCAAGGGACATGCTCCATCACACCGAGCTCGGAGGGAAGGCAGAGAAGACACAGTTTCTCCACAGTCAGCAAGCTGCCCAGCTCCTAAACTCTCCACCTTGCCCTGCTCCCGGTGGAAATTCTGAGACCTGACTGCCCCCAGCAACACAGAGCAGGAAGCCAGGGACAGCAAATCCAGGGGGCTGCACAGGGCAGGCACGGCAGTGCACTTTCCAAACCCGGGCAAGGTGGACCCGTGGGGTGGGGGGAGGAGCAGGAGGTCCTGGCCCCAGTCACAGGGGTTGTCCAGCCCTCCCTCAGCGCTTGCCAGTGCCACCAGCCCTGCCGACTCCCTCGCCCTCCTATGGGGGTTCCCGAGCCCTCCTATGGGGCCATGGCTCTCCTGGGAGCCTGGTGGGAGCTGGAGGAGGAGGGCCTGGCCCGTGTGCAGACTTGGCTGCCCCCTACACTTGACCCTTTCCCTGCCTGCACTTCTGGGTTCGAGACCGCTGGGGCAGGTCGAGGGTGGAGGAGGAGCTGGGCGCAGCCTGTGCCTTCCTCCTTTGCAGGAAACTTCCCAAAGCAGGTTCAGCCGAGGCGGTCCCTGGCTCTTCCGGCCCCGGTGCTTTCCAGCTTCCTGCCGGTCCTGCTCTGGCCCAGTTGCTGCTGGTTTTCTTTACTGTCACTGGAATGGAACTGACCAAGGGCCCCTGGCCGGGGTGGGGGGCGCTGTCCCCACCCCGGGGGTGATCGAGGTCCCCCACCCAGCTTGCTCAGGGACAGGGAAGGGGTCAGCCATCCCCTTCCCTGCGACAAGTGGACAGTGGGCAGCGGGGCCCCGGCTGAGTGGTGTCCTCTCGCACTGGTGGGTGCTGGCTGGGAGCAGAAGAAGGAAACTGGAGGTCCTGAGCACAGGGAGCCTGACCACGTCACTCTTCTAAGGATCCTGGGTCCTGCAGGGTTTCTGGGCATCCTGTCCCAGGGCTGGGGGCACAGGCCACATCACCCCACTGTCTGTAACCCTGTGCAAAACACCCAGGGCCGCATGGGTCCCTCAAATGCCTTGCTCTCTGCCACACCTCTGCTTGGTTGTGGACACCTGTCCCACACCTCTCCTTTCCCCCCTGGACGGTCCTCAGGTGTGATCTCCTTGGCCTTTGTGGCTGTACCATCAACTCTGAGGACAGATGGGTCTTCCACAGGTGCCCTTCATCCTCTCTGGTGTCCTGTTCTCACAAGCTCCCTGCAGGGCCCATCACCCAAAGTGGCGCATGAGGCTTTGCCTTGGGCCCTGATTTCTGTCAATCCAGGTGAAAAGGGTCTTGATCTGACAATGGCACGGACCCCGCCCCTGTTCCCACTCCCACCTTCCAGACACTCTGGGGCTGTGTGGTCAGGGCTTGCCTGGCTGACAGCACCCCTCACTGGTCGAAGCAGAGAGCCTCCATGGGACCCGGGATCTGCCCTTTCCCGCTCTTGTCCTGAGGCCCCCACCTCCTCACCACGGGCCAGAGACACTCAAGGCTCTGTGTGGTCACTTGGCGGCCCCACTGGGCTGCACTCAGTCCTTCCTCCTTGCCCGCATCTGTCCTCTCTCAGCAGTGGGGCTGCCATAGCCTCCTGACCCTCACCTGCCCTCCGCAGTGACTGATGAGGCTACTGTCCGCACAGTTCTGGTAGCTGTTTCCTTCCCCGCCTGCCCTAGCAGGAAGTTCAAACTCCTCTGTGGTGCCCCGGCTACGGGTGGTCTGCGGGCCATTCCTGCCGGGCCACACAGCCACGTGGTCCCTCCCATCCCTGCCTGCAGCCTGGGGTCCTTCCCTGTCCTGATCTTGGGTGCCACCCGCCCGCTGCTGTTTCTCAGAACCATCCCAGTCTCACTGCCTGAGCGTTCCTGCACGCAAGCCTGCTACAGGGACGGGCCATGGCTCTGGTCATACCCGTGTCGCCGGAACGTGCAGCCGTGAGCCCATGACCACACACACAGGTTGGCAGACGGGCTGGCATCTGACCTGATCTTCAGCCCACCTCTTCTTTTTTTTTTAATATATATATATATATATATTTTTTTTAAATTTATTTATTTGCGAGAGAATGAGTGAGAGAGAGCATGAGAGAGGAGAAGGTCAGAGAGAGAAGCAGACTCCCCAAGGAGCTGGGAGCCCGATGTGGGACTCGATCCCGGAAGTCCGGGGTCATGACCTGAGCCGAAGGCAGTTGCTCAACCAACGGAGCCACCCAGGCGCCCCCAGCCCACCTCTTCTAAACCAAAGTCAGAGGACTTTTTTTTTTTTTTTTTTTAAGATTCTATGTTTAAGTAATCTCTATACCCAATGTGGGGCTCGAACTCACAGCCTTGAGATGACAAGTCTCACGCTCCACGGACTGAGCCAGGCAGATGCCCCCAGAGTCACGGGTGTCTGCCCAAGTGACGGCCTCCGCCTGCTTCTGCCTCCCACCCCTCAGGCTTCCCTCTGGGTGAAACCTGGTCTCCCCACTCCCGAGTAGAGGCTTCCATGGCCCTAAGACCAAAGCGCTCTGTGAGGCCAAAAAGACCTTGCATGCCCTCTCCTGTCAGCAAAGGCCCTCACTGCCAGGCGGCAGGAACATGGCCCAGGTCCCCGTGGAAACGTCACTCCCACGCAGCCTACCTCTGCGGGAAAGGCTGGCCCTGTTTACAGACCTGCGCGAGGTGTCTGGCCTCAGACGCGAAAGAGGGGTGGCCTGGGGAATAAAAATGCACTGCCCTGTGGGACAAACGAGCTGTGGAAAAACCACAGGCGAGTGTGAAGAACCAAGGGGAGACACGCTTTTTTTGAGGAGGGAAAGGGTAGGTCCAGAGCACTGTCATGAGCTGGAAGTCCGGCGGGGTGACCCGGGACTGGAGTGGGCGGCTTCCCACCGGAGGGAGCGGTGTGCTTGTGGGGGGACAGGTGATGAGCGAGCGTCCCTTCCGCAGGCCCCAGGAGCAGAGCAGTGTCCACGTGCAAGGTCAAGTCCCGCTTCCTGATGGGTCTGCAACGGACAGGCGGGGGCGCGGCGGGAGCTCTCTCCCTGCCCACCTGCCCGCCCCCCTCTGATGGGGTTTCCCTTGACTCAGTTTCATTTGCGTCAGTGGGTGCTGGCACATCCCCCGGCCCTCGCGCAGTGCCCAGCACTAGGGCGAGCGCAACGGACTCTGCCGAATGGGCCTCCCTCACTGCAGAGTGCGCTCCTGAGCTCCGGGGGAGCCTTCCGTCCGCAGGGCCGAGCCCTCGGAGTGCCTTCCGCTCTGCAGCGAGGAGCACCCGCCCCCCCCCAGCGCAGGGCTGAGCCGCCGGCGCGCAGGGCACGGCCAACCCACCTGGATCGGGAGTGGCTTGTGGAAAGCCCCCAAAGTCCTCAGGCGAGGGACATTCACAGGCCTCCCGGCGGGGGTCCGGGGCCACGGCCCGGGGAGGAGGGCGGCGAGCTCGGCCGGGAGCAAGGCCCTGGGTTCCGGCCTGACCGTTCCGCAGGTGGGCGCTCCGTGGGCTCCTACCTTCCCACAGAGGACAGGGCAGCGGGGGTGAGAACTGGAGCCTGCAGGACCCTCGGCTGAGGTGACCCAGGCGACCCCGACGGCCCCACTCGCGGGCGCCGCAGCGGGCCCGCCCCCTCGCTGGGTGGAGGAACTCGGGGCCCAGCCTGACCTCCGGCCCCGCCCCCACCACCCCCGGCCCCGCCCCCTCGCAGACACCGCCCCTTCTGGAGTTACGCCCCGCCCGTGCCGCCGCGTGATGGACGGCGCAGGGCGGCGCGGGCCGGCTCTGGGAGCCCCGGGGTTGCGTGGCGTCTCGATGAGCGCCGTCTCCGCCCTGTTCCCGGCCGCCGGGTCGTGGGGACCCCCGCCCTGCAGGCTCCAGCCCGCTGGGGCCCGGCCTTTCCCCGGCACTGCTGGGAGAGTTGTGTGGTCAGAGCAACCCGGGCCCAATCCGCTTCCAGCTGCGGATTTCATGAAAACCGGGCAAAGACCAGGCGTTCCCGTGAGAATCGAGCGTGCCGCTAGCGCGACAGACGGCACTTGCTATGACCAGTACTAGGACTTAGTGATGGTTGAGTGGACGGCGGTGAACCATGTGAAATAGCTCATTAATAAAGTTCATCGGTTACTTGTTCAAATGATAACATTTGGGACATGACGGATAAAATAAGGATATACTTGAAAACGACTGTCACCTGATTCTAGCTACTTTCTTAAGGTAGCCACGAGAAAGCGCAAAATTAGGCCCGTGGCCCCCGCCACGTTTCTGTTGGGGCTGCTGGACACTCACACACGGATCGAGACAGGGTGTGCCCCACCCCACCCCGACATTCTCTGCAAGCAGGTGTGCCGTCCATGGGGCCACGGTGGGCCACGGTCGCTCGGGAGCTTGGGGCTACATTTGCTTTCCCAGGGCTCTGCTGAGAGCACTCTCCCTGAGTCCCCTTGATAAGGATGAGGGATGTGAGGCTTAGGGAGTAGAGTCCACCTCCCAGGTCACTCAGCTTGTGTGCAGCAGTGGCTTCTCCACCCTCCCGTTTGTCCCATCATGCCTGGTGGACAATGAGCCTGGTGCAGGCCGATTATGGCTGAGACCCAGATGTCTTCCTTGAACGTCAAGCTGCCTCCAGGTCTGGCTGGGGACATGGCACTGTATGCCGAGACCACGAAAATCTCCCCTTCGACTGCAGGCGGCAAGTTCTCTGAGGCACAGAAGACCCGTAAGGCCTGAATCCCACCACACCTCTGCAGCTCCTTCCTGTCTCTTGGGGGAGGAAGAGTGACCGAATGAGACACAGAGGTGGGCAACCAGAGCCGGCTCCCCGGTGCGTCAGCTTTATGCCTTACAAGTCCTGGCTTCTTCATCCACAGATGGGCTACGGCTTGGAGGTTCGCTCTGAGGGTGAGACGGAGAAGGCATCCCAGCTACGGGGAAGCAGGCCTGCATACGGCGCACCTCACAGAGCCCGGCTACTGTTTTGTGGGATGGGTTCTAAGGAAGTTCCAGATGGGCAGACAGGTCTGTAACTCAAACTCAGAACGTACTTCAACTCCAGTCATTCTTTGGAATGTGCTTAAAATGACGGTGGTGGTTGTGATGGATGTGTGGGTTCCACACGCTGCTATCAGATGCCCCCACGGCCCCTTCTTCTTGCCCTTCAGTGTGATCCTCTCCAAGAGGCCTCCCTGAACCCTCAGATCTAAAGTGCCCCCCCCGTCACTCCAGCTCATGACTAGGTTTTATATTTATATTCTTTTTCTGAAGTTCCAATAAAACTGGTTTCTGTCTCTCTCCACTAGAATGTGAGCTCCTTGAGAGCGGGGTCTCACCTGTCTTGTTCTCAGCCTGATGCATGGGGGACCCTCAGTGGCCTGGCCTGTACTGGGTCTTCGGCAGCCAGGCTCCCAGTGGGCAGTCAGTAATCACGTGAATGAAGGCACAGGTCCCGATCTCCCAGGCACTGCAAGGTAAAGGGTTCCAGAAGGAAGGGTTCTTGTCCTTGTTATCTGGTTCCTCTCTCCTGAAGGCATTCTAACCAGGCTATGTCCTCTTAATATTCCACACCTATAAGCCAGCATGGCACTTCAGGGGGAGCCTGGGCAGAACAGAGCAGAGAAGGGCGTTCACTTTCCTTACTACTGACTCTGTATTTTTATTACTGTAGCCCCATATGGATCAACCTTTTGCCCCTGCTCTCCCCCAGCCTCCTGGGGTTGGAAGAAACAGAAATTCACTCAGAGGCCCTTTAGATAAAAGACGCAGAGGTATGGGAGGGACTAGAGGCTGCTTTCTAATAAGCCAGGCCACCTTGAAAGGCTGTGGGTCTCCCATGAGAGCAAAGTGGAAGCCATCACAAACCATCTGAGTCAGCTGCTGGGTCTGGCTCCCTGTCCCTAGGTCACACAGTCCCTTGCTCATTACCCTGTCTCCACACACAGGGTGGAAGATGACTATCCTACTCCATCTCACTTCTCACAACCAGACGTGACAGGATGGTGGTTCCAATTCCAGTCTTGGGTCCCAGGAGAGGAGCTGATTGGTTCGGCTGTGCATCTCTCATTTCGTTAGCAGTGACAGGAAGGTAGGGGTCCCACCTTGTAGAGGTGGCTGCTGAGGTGACCCGTCTTACTGCTGTCACTGTAAGTGGGCAGAAAATTTTCTAAGAAGGAGCTTCCCCAGAGGCTGAAGTCACCCCAAAAAGACCTACTCACCAGGTGAGACATGCAAAGTAACAGTGGTATGGCCAAGTGCACTGGAAAGGCACTGGCAGTGGTGTTGGAGCTGGTCCCCAGGCCCCTGCCCACTGACTGCTTGTGAGGACTGAATGCAGACACTCGCCTCATCCTACTCGGGACAGACACATTTTAGATTCATGCTCTGCATCCTACAAGACCCCTCGGCTATCCCCAGAGCCACTCAGGGTCTCCTAGTGCCCGCTTCCACCTCTAGATTAGTGCCCCTGGGGAGCTAGCCAGAACACAGCAATCCGTGACTCTTTCCCTCCCAGGAGTCCCCTGCAATGGACTGCCTGGGAGTGCGCGCTCTTGTCACACAGCCAGGGGAGCCTGTCATCCGTCACCTCACTCAGCTCTCTGGGGGGTCGGGAGCCGAGCCAGCACTCTGTGGTTCCAGGCTGGTGGGTGGCCGGGAGGCAAGATGAGGGTAAGGCTGGCAGAAACAGTGCAGCATTCTGGAGGCTCTGGGCAGGGAGGGGCGTTCCTGCTCACCAGCGCACCTTCAGAGGGCAGGGGCTGGGAGCCAGATCCTGACGTCCCCTGTGTTCAGGTCAGCTAGCTGTCTGTACTCTCCAGGACCGAGCGCTCCCTTACTTTCTAGATGGGGAACCACGGTGTATCTGGGAGAGAAGACGGCTGCCTCCCTCCCGATGAGCAGCTCTGAGCTGGAAGATTTACGAAGCCCCTCGACGCCCTAGGTCTTAAGAAGAGGCTGTCACTACAGTTCCAGGATCCCGCATGGCTCCGCCCTATAACGCACAGCAACCTTAAATTTGGAAAGGTCCACGCTTGCCCCAGCGTGCGGCCCAGAGCACACACGCCGTCAACACCGGTCACAGAACCGAGCCCTAAACACGCCGGCGGCCGCCTCCCACCCTGCTCCCCGGCCGGCTGCTGTTCCCGGGGCTGCCCGCTCCGCTCACCGACGGGAACCGCCGCCTCTGGGCACCCTTCCCCCCACCGAGAGGCCCCCTCCAGCGCGCCCCGTCCTGGCAGCAGGACCCCCGGGGGCGCTGTCCCCGGCGGCGGCGCTGTTCCCGGCGGCAGCAGGACCCCGGCGGCGGCGGCGGCCCCTCCCGCACTAACACCCCCTCCCCCCGACCCTCTCCCCGGTACAACAGCGTCGCTGACACAGAACCGCACCCGCGGAGAGACTCGGGGTCTGGCAGCCGCCGAGAGGGCCAGCGTCACTCCACGGTGACTGCTGTCCACCTCAAGAGAAGCGGCGAGCCATCGCTCTCTTCGCCGAAACCGCCCCAGCCCCGCAGCCTCCCCAGGCCGAGCTCTTCTCCCGCCGGAGTCCGGCGGCGGGGCCGCGCGTCGGCGCATGCGCGCGTCGGCGCAGCCGCGAGAGCATCAGTGCGCATGCGCCCGGACGGGCCCATTTCCCGGCCATCCCCGGCTCCCCCGCCGGTGGTTCCGCCCGCGGGGGGCGGGGGCAGGCGCGGCGGGAAAATCGCGCGGCACCACTTCCGTGCCTCGGGGTCCCCGTTCGCTCCGCGTCCCGCCCGGAGCCCGGTCCCTGTCCCCGCTCCCGCCATGGCACAGCCCCGCCTCACCGACTTCTTCGCGCGACGCCGCCCCGGGCTCCGCGCCGTGCCTCCGCGGGTCAAGCAGGCCTGGCGCACCCCGAGCCCCGCCAAGGCCGCTCCAGGCGCCCCGGCCCTCACCCCGGGCAGCAGCCGCAAGCGCGCCCGCCCGCCCGCAGAGCCCGCGCGCGACCACCCCGCGCCGCCCGCGCGCCGGAGACTGCGGCTGCCGGCCGAGGCGGTGAGCGGGAGACAGGCCGGGGCGGGGGCGCGGGCGGGGGGCGCGGACCGGGGGCACGGTGCGGAGAACCGGCCCCGAACCGCTGCAGGACACTGGAGAAGGCCTGGGGCCCGGTCCCCGCAGACGGCGGGGGCAGGTGTGCCGTGGGCGCCGCGAGAACCGGGCGCAGAGCTCCGCAGCGAGGGCGCGGAGGTGCTGGACGGAGCTGCTGGAGGGGCCGGAGGAGGGCCCGGGCTCCGCGGGCTGGTAGATGTCCAGCCTGCCGGCCAGGCTGGGCGAGGGGTCAGGCCGGGGAAGAGCAAGAAGCCCAGACAGGCCAGGGCGGTTCCTCTGGCTTGACTCCAGCGAAAACCGGGCCTTGTGCCTCCTTTGTAGCCAAGCGAGGGAGGGAGGAACCAGTCTTTCACCACCGAGTCTGGTTCCTCATTCACCTTCTGCGTCTTGCCCGCCAGGTCTCGGGTCCCACTGCCCCACCTGCCCCAGCTGCCCTCGCTGTCCCGGCTGACACCACTGCCCCGGCTGACGCCACTGCCCCGGCTGACGCCACTGCCCCGGCTGACGCCACTGCCCCGGCTGTCCTGGCTGTCCCTGGCTCCCCAGAGCAGGCCTCTCTCTCAGCAGGTCTGCAGCCCTGCCTGGCCACCCCGGAGAAGAAAGTGAGTCTGGACCCAGGGTGGGGGAGGTCAAGTGATGTGGGTGTGACTGGCCAGCTGATGGCATCTTGTGTCCACAGACCTCCTCAAAAGTCACATTCTCTGAGCTGAAGTCGTGCCTACAGCGGGCACGGGAGCTAGGGGCCCGGGCCCAGGAGCTGAGGGCAAGTGCCCAGAGGAAGGATGCTGGGGAGCCCAGTGTGCTGGAGGACCAGGGGCACCCAGCAGGGCCATGGTGAGTCCTGGGTGGGCATTCAGGCCCCAAAGGAAAGGCTAGGCTGGTAGGAGGACAGGGCTGGGCAGAGGCAGGGACAGGGCTCTCAGATCCCAGCACTGCCACTGGCTAGCTCCGCACCCGGACCTCCATCTGTGAGACGTGCCAGCTCTTGCCGTGAGGACCCTTGTGAATTCCGGATGCTTTCAAAGGCTCGCTGCTATGGGGTGTATGTGTCCTGTAGCCCTGTCTGTCCTCCTTTGCTCCCTGTGGTCATCGTGTGCCTCTTAGAGATGAGGGAACCAGGGTTGGGGGTGGCTTGGGACCTCCCTGGCCCTGGGGTCTCCAGGGCCACGTTGCCTGCCTGCGGGTGGTGTTGGAGGGGTGTGGGTCTGGTGCTTCCCCTAAGCCCGGCTCCCTCCATGGCAGTGGAGAGAAGGCACCTGCCTACCAGCGCTTCCACGCCCTGGCCCAGCCGGGGCCCCCAGGCCTCGTGCTGCCCTACAAGTACCAGGTGCTGGCGGAGATGTTCCGCAGCATGGACGCCATCGTGGGCTTGTTGTACAACCGCTCCGAGACCGTGACGTTTGCCAAAGTCAAGCAGGGCGTTCAGGACATGATGCGCAAGTGAGTGGCCCCGCAGCGGGCAGGGGCCTCCCCCTGCCTGTGGAGACCGCCCTGTGCCCTGCCTGGCGCTCTCTGAGCCCAGTACTTGGTCCCATAGGCGCTTTGAAGAGCACAACGTGGGCCAGATCAGAGCCGTGTATCCAACTTCCTACCGCTTCCGCCAGGAGCGCAACATCCCCACCTTCCAGGACGGCGTCAGGAGGTCCGACTACCAGCTTACCATTGAGCCGCTGCTGGACCACGGTGAGTGTGCCATGGCTGAGTTCACGCAGCTCTGAGCCTGTCCCCCTGCCAGGGACACGTTTGGAGCGTGGGTGTGAGGCGTTGGGCCCCTGGCCTCCTCCAAGACCCGGGGCCTCAGCCCTGAACTTTGCCCGCAGAGGCCGGCAGCTCGGCGCCCCAGCTCACAGCCTCGCACCTCCTGCAGCGCCGGCGGCTCTTCAGCCAGAACCTGGTGAAGCGTGTCCACGAGCACCACAATGTGAGTACCCGGCCCATGTGGGAGGCCTGTCCCTAGCCCGCCCTGCACCCCATCCCCTCCTGTGACAGCTCGATCCTGCCTGCAGGAACCAGGCCTTCTTGAGAGGCTGACCTTTCGAGTTCTCTGGACCCCTCCCACGGCTGCCTCCTGCAGGGTGGATGCGGGGTGGGCGAGGGTCCCGGTCCTGGTCCCCCGGCTGAGGGGGAGGAGCTCGGCATGGCAGCCCCAGGCCCCTGGAGGTTCACGATGGGCTCAGTGGGGCTGTTGGCTGCGGTGTCCTGTCCTTGCCCGGCTGAGCAGCTGGAACTTGGGTGCAGGACCTCGTCCAAGGTCGTCCAGCCGGGACAGGAGCCCCACAGCCTGCCCCAACATGGACATGCCCGGGATCAGCCCACACTCCCTGTCCCCTTCACACACAGGCCTTCCTGGCCTCCCTGAACCCTCCCATGGTGGTGCCTGAGGACCAGCTCACACGTTGGCACCCCCGGTTCAATGTGGACAGCGTGCCTGACATCGAGCCGGCTGAGCTGCCCCAGCCGCCCACCGTGGAGAAGCCGGCCACCGCCCAGGAGGTGTTGGCCCGTGCCCGCGGCCTCCTGTCGCCCAGGGTGAGACTGAGTCTGGGATGACAGGGCGGGGCGGCCACGTCTCCACGCGGGCACCTGATAGGTAGGCTCTGTCCTGGGCCACATGCCTTGGGGCGGTGGGATGGGCTGTCCATCCCGCGCAGTGCGCAGGCTGGCCGGCTCTGTCCTGGGGCAGCAGGTTCGGCCCTGCTGGGCTGGACAGACTGTGCCCGCCCTGGGCAGGGGAGGCTCCTCCTCATTCCTCCCCCTGACCTGCCCTAGATGGAAAAGGCCCTGAGTGACCTGGCCCAGCGTACCGCCAAGCCCAGCAGCCCTGGGTCCCCTGGCTCCGCCCCACCAGCCACACCACCAGCTAACCCGCCTGCGGCCCTGAAGGGGGTGTCCCAGGACCTGCTAGAGAGGGTGAGTGCTGGGGGTCCCGGTGGGGCAGAGCCGGGGACAGCACGGGCCTGGCTTCCCACTGACTGTGGCCTGGGCCCCGCCGCAGATTCGGTGCAAGGAGGCACAGAGGCAGCTGGCACAGATGACGCGGCGGCCGGAGCAGGAGCAGCGGCTGCAGCGGCTCGAGCGGCTGCCCGAGCTGGCCCGCGTACTGCGCAGCATCTTCGTGTCGGAGCGCAAGCCGGCGCTGCCCATGGACGTGGCCTGCAGCAGGCTGCTGGGCAGCTACCCCGTGGCCCTGAGCCCTGGTGTGTGCGAGGCCCTCCCTGTGTCCCCGACTCCCGGCTGAGGGTGGGCACCGGGGATCGGCCGCTCCACATACGTATGGAGCGTCTGTGGTGTGTGCTGGGCGGGTACAGTGCCTTGGAGGTCAGCTCTCGAGCTTCTACCTTCACAACCCAGCTGTGCCCTGCAGCCCCTCAGATGGCCCCACGGCCCATGGGACCCTTGGCTCCCTCCAAGCTCCAGGGTAGCTCCCCCTTGGGGACTGGGACCTGTGCGGGTCTTAGTGGGGAGGGTCAGCTCCTTGGCAAAGCTGTTTCCCATCTTTTCGGTGTTCACTCTGCTTCTCGGGGCATGGACAGGCAGGCAGGGGGAGAGGGGCAGGGTTGGCCTTTAGGCAGGCCTGCTGACGAGGCCTGGGCCCCCGCCTCATGCACCGCTTCCTCTGCAGGGGAGATGGAGAAGCACGTGCAACTCCTCTCTGAGCTGCTGCCCGACTGGCTCAGTCTGCACCGTGTCCGTGCGGACACCTACATCAAGCTGGACAAGGCTGCAGACCTGGCAGGTGTCCTCACACGGCTGGCCTGCCTTGCCCGGGGGGAGGTGTGAACCTCGCAGCCACAGACTTCCAGTCCCTGCCCTTGCCCGCTGTCTTTCACTCTCTTTAGGAACAAGATGCACTTTCTCCCCTCTGTATTCTCCACCAGGCTCCCTGGCCAGTGTGGGTGGTAGGCCTCCCCTGGGGTAGCATTTTGTCATTAAACTGGTTTCTGTTGGGGACTTGGTCTTTGCAGTGTTTGGGGTGTAGGGAAGTGAGGCAGGAGGGCAGGTGATGGGCAGAATGTCCCCAGGACATCCACATGGGAATCCTGGATGGCCCAGTGGGCTCGGTGACCCCCTGGGCCTTTGTAGGACGGCAGCAAGCTGCTGGCTCAGGATGGAGGGTCGGCCCTGAGGCTCTAGAAGCCGGGAAAGCCATGGACATGGTCTCCCTGGAGCCCCCAGAACGAACCAGCCCCAGCAACACAGATGGGCACTTCCGCCATCACAAAGTTGTGAGCTGCCCAGGAGCGTGACCTTTTGGAGCCCCGACTGGACAGTTCGGGCAGCCCTGCCTGGTCTCCTCCCTGCTCTGGGCCACAGGAGGCCCGGGCAGCCGGCCAGGTGGGATTCCTGCACGTCGCCCCACGGCCCCGCCCCAGCACCTGGACCGAGAGCAGCCACTCTAACAAAGCAGTTTATTCACATCTGTCTTTGTTAAGTGCACCTGTAGGGGGCTGGGCCCCGGCCTGAACTGCTCGCTCCAGGCCTTGGCACCTCCAGATCCAGAGCCCGCAGGAAGGGCCGCGACCACGGCCTAGGCACTTCGGAAAAGCAACTGCATGCATAAAACCGTTAAAAAAAAAAAAAAAAAAAGTCCAGGCAGATGGCCGGCGCCCCCTGGTGGCCACGGCGGCGTCACTCGAACTGCAAGAGGGAGAAGAAGGGCACCGGCGCCAGCTTCTCCCTGCCCTTCAGCGACGTCAGCTCCACCAGGCTCACACACTCCAGCACCTCGGCCTGCAGTTGGCCCAGCAGCTCACAGGCTGCCCGCATGGTTCCTGGGCGGGGGAGAGGAGGTCGGTATGGTGACGAGGCTCCCAGTGGCCTGTGCGGGGTCCCGCAGCTCACCGCAAGCTGGACAGCGCTGCTTGGTCTGCTTCTCACCCTGTGAGCCACATTCTTCCAGCCCTCGCAGCCCCTCCCACCCCCACCAGGCCCTCCTTCGGTGGGGTGGGGTGGGGTGGGTGGAAGACCCTCACCGCCAGTGGCCAGCAGATCGTCCACTACAACCACCTTCTGCCCCGGCTCCAAGGCGTCTCTCTGGATTTCCAGCTCCGCCTGCAAATGGGAAGCAGGTGCATGGTCCGCCTGTGTCCGGAAATGGCCTGGGAGGGGACGCTGACAGGATGCGACAGTCTGGGCCCCAGTTTCAACCCCACCCAGCAGTCTCCTGGTGAGCCTGGCGTCTCAGAGGCTGAGCACCAACCACGGCAGTGACCCTCGACCCCACGACTGTTCTGGGGTGGGGGGGTCCCCAAGGGGGGAAGGCGGCGGTGCCCAGCCCATTCACCTTGCCGTACTCCAGGGTGTATGAGGCAGACACAGTGGGGCCGGGCAGCTTCCCTCGTTTTCGGATGAGCACGCAGCCCAAGCCAAGCTCCTGGGCCAGGGATGGGCCGAACAGAAAGCCTCGGGAGTCCAGGCCTGTTGGCGAGAGCTGGGGTGTCAAGGGCAGCTGTGTGGTACAGCAGCCTGAGATCCCCGTGAGTCAGAGCTGGAAGGTGACCCGGAGCCTTTGCAAAGACAAAAGGCTCCTGGCTCTGTCGGCTGCAGCTGGAAGACCAAGGACATCACACTCTCAGCAATGCTGACGCAGCCCCCGCCGCGCACAGGGACCCTGGGAGGTGGGGTCAAGGACCAGGCGTGCCCCGCATGGCGCGTACCTGCAGCTGTGCCTCAGGGAAGTGACCTGACCTCCCCCGTCAGCGCTGCTGCCGGTCTAGCGGGGCTAGCAGGGACTATGACAGGGACTCGGGCGCCTTTCGTCATCCTTAAAAGCAGCTTCTGCCTGGAGCGGGCAGAGCGGGGTCCCCACGCCATCCAGGAGTGCAGTGGGGGCGGGCTGCCCTGGCCGGGAGGACTCAGCCAAGTGGAAAGCTGTGGTCCCTGGGGAGCCCTGGGAGCCCCAGGCGAGGGGACTCGCACAGGGACCAGACCTGCCAGGGTGCCGCGGGGAAAGGGCGCGACCCAGGGCGCAGGGCAGTCCAGGGGAGAACACCAGCGTGCTTGGCCCGTGGACTCTGGTCAGACACTCCCTGGGCAACCGGGCCGCGGGGCCCCACGTGTCCGGAGCTGGAGACCAGGAACTTGCGGCGGGGGGCGGGGACGCTACCGTCTGCCGGGCCTCCCAAGGCTGGACCCACCCTCCGGCCGCCACGTACGGCGCAGCGGGTCCGTCCCTACCACCCACCCAAACACCGGTGCGGCGTCCAGTGTGTCCCCCGGGGGCCGCCCCCCAGCCCCTCCGCGCTCACGGCCTCCTGGCGCAGACCCTGCGGCCCCCGGACACCCCAGGGCGCGCGTGGCGTCCCCGGGTTCACTTGCCCACGACGTAGTCGATGTCGCCGCCGTGCGTCTGTCTCAGGTGGCGCGCCAGGAGGCTGATGCACGCGCGGAAGGCGGCGGGGTCCTTCAGGAGCGGCGAGATGTCCCTGGCGCGCGCGAGCGGGCGGGTGAGGCCGGGCGTCGGGCGTGGGCCCCGGGCCCCCCGCGGCCGCCCCGCCCCGCGCGCCCCCGCGGCCGCCCCGCCCCCACCTGAACAGCACCCCCGGGACGGGGAAGTCGGGGAAGCTGCGGACGCGCCGCGCCACCAGCTGCAGCTCGGGGTCCGCCATCGAGCAGTCGGCGCGTGTCAGCGAGCGGGGGAGCGAGGTTCGGCGGCGAGGGAATGGGCCGGAGGCTCTGCGCCTGCGCTGGGCGCCAGTGGGCGGGGCCGCACCGTGGGGCGGGCTCCCCGCCGCTCGCCGGGACTACCGTATTTCTTCGAATCTTAGGTGCCAAGGCTGTTCTGGCGCGCTTGCGGTTTTGCACCCTAACAAACGCGTCCGCATCTGGGGTGGCTGCGCGGCCGGAGGGCGACCGCGGCGTCCGCGCAGGGCCGGCCGGGCTCCCGGGGAAGTGCCGAGGGGCGGGGCTGGCCCCGCGAGAGTCCGGGAGGAGGAAGGCCCCGGGCCACCCGAGAGCACCGCCCCGTCCGCGGAGGTGGGCGGTGGCTCGGCCGCCGCGGGGCGGGACGCAGCGAATTCCACCCGGGCACACCGCTCCCCTCTGGCCGGCTTCTGCAAAAACGTAGCTCTTAAAAAAAAAAAAAACCCCAAGTGCCCGCTCCTTTATTCTAAAACTCCTCTTCGTCATTTCCCAAGTCTTACAGCGGCGTCGTACGGTTGGCATCTACACCGGCTCGCTCAGGCTCCCCGCGCCAGGCAACACTAGGAGCCCCAGGGAGGAGGGTTGGCAGGGCAGCTGAGAGGCACCGACTCGCCACAGGGTCCTGGGGTCAGGATCCCTAAGGAAGGGGGAAGGTCAAGGTCCCCACTGGACCAGGAGGCCTTCCTTGGTGGTTGTCAGGATCCCCTTCCGCCTTCACAATCCCACTCAGTGGGGCGCAGGGGCCAAGGGGCCAACAGAGGACTGGCGAGGCCAACTGTGACGTTGAGACTAAGGTCGCAGCCCTGTCCTCTGGATCCCGGGATGGAGGCAGGGCCCTGGAGGAGGCCGGCAGGAGGAGGTCGGAGGGCAGCATCCGGCTCTCGGGCTGTGAGGCTGTGGGTCCTTGCGGCAGGGTCAGCCCGACCAGGAGGGCTGAGGGACGCCAGGGCTGGGTCTCCGGCACGTGGAGCCAGCAGGTCCCGCTGCTGGCTGCAGATGAGGTCTGTCCGGTGTTGGTATGGCCCGAGGGCAGCCGGGGCTCAGGGTTCGTCCAGCAGGGAGCCCTGAGGCCAGAGTCCTCCTGGCCGCAGGCACTAGTGGGGCCAGGAGCACTTCTCTGGGACGGACTCCGGGGGCGTCAAGCACTTCCCTAACTTTTCACAGCCCGGGGGCGCCCAGTTCTGGCAGTGAGAATTGAGAGAGAACAGCAAGTTACTCTAAGCACATCTGGGCTCCATAGTGGCCAGAGTCCCGCCCCACCCCATCTCCTCCTTTGGCCTCAGGGTGTGAGCAGCTGCGGCCCAGAGCCACACTTCAGCAAGGGCTGACCTGGGAGGACCCTCACAGCCTACTCAAGACCATCCACAAAGAGCTCTCTGATGGTCAGCTGCGGGGAGAGCTGGCCTGTTCCAGTGGAGCACGGACGGCCCCTCGGCCCAGCGTCCACACGCCTCTGTATGGCCGTATTCTCCTGGTCCGGAGGAAGGGTCCTCCCTGCTTCACCATGGCCTCCCACTGCCCACAGGGGTCTCTGGCCTCGGAAGGGAGACTCCCAAGTCACTCTGGAGGCGTTCCCCCCCCCCAGAGCGGGCCTCACAGGCTGTTCCTGAATCAGATTATCGAGGGCAGTGAGAACCGCGCTGAAGGTCTCTCCTGCCCTGGATGGCATCACCTGGCTTGTGGCTGCCCAGGCAGGGAGAGGGGGCCGGTCAGGCTTCGGAGAAGGAAGCTGCTCTTGACCTCGGACACAGAGCAAAGCACAGGGTGTGTGCAGAACAGACTGCCCAGCCAGCCGGACTGAGGGTTGGGGGAGCCAGCACACGACTCTGGAGACGGGTCCACACTGCTCTGGGCTGCCTTCAGTTCACTTGCGGGATTGGGGGGGGCGGCTCCAGGGGTCAGGTGGCTGCGGTCATGCCCCGGCCAGTTCCCTCCATACCGTCCCCCGCTACATCACGCAGTGGGAAGGGACACGGGCACCACATGCACTGCTTGACAGAGGGCATGCTGGGGGTGGGGACAGCTCGCCTTCCCAGTGAGATTAAAGACGGAGCTTGGAGTGGGCACGTGGGGCTCTCAGACTCCTGGGACCCCAGGCACCTTGGTGGTCCTGAGACGGGTAACTGCCTGCTCTACTCTGTGCTTTCAGAAGGCAGACCACCCCACGGAGGGAGGGAGGCAGCCCTGGGGCCTTCTGCTCTGAACGTCCTTCTGTGGGGAGCTTCAGGACATGAAGCTGCAGGCGTGGACAGCAGCGACAGGCCACCCCACCCTGGCCCCGGCTACGGAGGAAGCCCTGCCCGCCCTAGGATCACCCTCAGCGGCTGGAACACGCGGCTGATCTGCTCCTGGTGCGCTCCCCCCACGCTGCCCTGGCCCCTCGGAGCAGACCAGACTCCACACGGCAGCGTCAACGGTGTCCGGCTGCTCTCTGAACCACCGTGCGGGGCTGCGGGATGTGCGGCTCAGGGAGAGGGGCCGTCTGGCCGGGAAGCTGGGCCACGCTGTCCTGACAGTGCTTGGTGGGCTTTGAAGCCAATGCTTCGGATACTGGGACACCTGAATCACCCTTGTCCGGAGCAGGGAGCCAGACACCCTCAGTTTCAGGGACAGGACCTTCAGGCCATCAGTCCCCTGTGTCCACACCCCACGCGGGAGTGACTTGGGCCAAGCAACTCCCGGCCACCCCTGCAGGGTCTGCGTGGAACAGCAGGAGGGGAAGGGGTCCAGCCCGCAGCGCCGGCAGCCTCTGGAGGCCCGCGGTCTACCGGCGTCCTGCCACACTGCCCAGCAGTCGCCTCCGTTGCCAGAAGTCTCTGCAGTCCCAGACAGCTCCCAGTCGGGAAGGGGGTGAGGGTGTGGGCTGCACAGACGTTCCACGGCTCCCGGGACACCTCCCAGCACTGGCGACCTGTGGCACGTCAAGCACTCACCATGACGGCCCGGTTGCACACGTTGAGCTGGGGCTGTCCAGGGACCAAGGTCTCCTGGTGCTGCCGGATGGCCAGGGTGACCCCACGAAGGGCATGCAGGTACTCAGGACTGGCAAAGCTAGAGGCGAGAGGACCAGGTCACTGAGGTAGTGAGGCCCAGGCTGGCCAGCGGAACAGGCCACCCAAGCAGCGGGGGAAGGGGCCCTGGGGAGCGAGGGGTCCACCGCCCCAGTGGAGCCACCAGCCGGTGGCCCCTACCTCTGTCCTTCTGTGCCCAAGGGCTGGCATGCACCTCAGGAACTGTCCTGCAGACGAGGCTGCAGGCACAGCGGCCATGACCCCTGACTCAGCGTTTGGGGCCTGAGCCCCGGCCAGCACCACCGAGGGCACCAACAGGACCACGGCCGCCCCCGAGCAGACCTGGGGCCTTCCCACTTTCCCAGTCCCTCCGGCCCAGATCTGTGTGGCAGGAGCAGGGGTCCCGCCCTGCTCCCCACGGTCTCTGGGTCTGCAGCCGTGGCACTCCCAGGTCGCCCAGAACCTCAAGCCCTCCACTCCATCCTGCAGGCCGTGCTCACCGCACACACGGCCTGCAAGCTTTTCGCAGCAGGCCTCAAGACCCTGTCAAGTCTTTCCCCTTCTCTGGCCAAATGCACTGGGAAGGACTGGCTTAAGCTAAGGTCGTTCGTCTCTGCAGCAAGGTCCGCCTGGCTCTCGTCCTCTGAAGCATGGGCACAAGTGTGCTGGGGACATATGTGACGCTGGGGGCAGTCAGACTGTGGGAGGCCTCATGGGCAGAGGTGCGGCCTTGTGGCTCCTCCGGAATCAGACCCTGCCATCAGCTCCCATGGCCCCGCTGGGTGTTGGCTCTGAAGTTACTTCCGGGGGACAGGAGAGGGGCTCAGACTGCTTCCTCCCAGCCTCCCCCTGGTTTAGCTTGATCCCCAGCCCCACGCACACACGGCCCTGGGCTCTACACTTGTGGCTGCTGATACCCACGCGGGCCTCCCAGCTCCCAGCAGAAAGTGTCCTGGATCCTCGGAGACATGCCGCCAGACTGGGGTTTAGGCCCCCGGGGTCTCTTCCCTCCCAGGTCTGGAGACTGCAGGCCGAGATCCAGGCAGGAACACACCCCTTGGGGAGGTGCGTATCCTTTCATCTCTGCCTCCGATTTCATGTGGCCTCTCCCCCATGTGTGTCCCCTCTTCTGTCTCCCAGGGCTACTCTCCGGAGGCAGGACCACCCTGATCCAGGATGACCTCCCCCCGACCTTGCCTTCACTGTCCCCACGAAGTCCCCGCTGCCAGTAAGGCCGCGTGTGAGGTTCTGGTGTGGGCAGGCGTGGGGCCCGTCTGTCTCCTTCCCACGGTCCCCGGGATCTAAGCTGAGCAAAGGGTCTGGGAGTGTCTCAAGCCTCCCAGTTGGCACCACAGGGTCCCGCCCCAGAGCCTTGCCGGGAGGAGCCCCGGGGTGGATCTTTCACGCTGGTGCTGCCTGCCGGGCATGGAGGGGCTCGTCCTCCCCACACGCAGAGGCTGCTCAGGGCGGGGGTCACGTAACTGTGTCACATGGACCCGTGGTGGAAGGACAGAGACCAGGCGGATGGGAACACCTGAGGAGGCAGGCCACGCATGCCAGTTTGCTGAGGCAGACACGGAGGACAGGCCTGGACCACCTGCGGGGGTCAGGAGAACCACCCCACGCGCCGTGGCCCGTCCCCTAAGAGCTCAGGACATGCCTCTACTTGGCCGTGCCCAGCCCGCCAGCGAGTTGGCGCCTTTGCTTGGGGCCGGCTCACCTGAGGGGGAACCTCTCCCCGGGGTCTCGTCCCAGGTGGAAGATCAGGGGCAGCTCCGTGTGGTCCTCCTGCGTGTGGGTGGTGACTCCTGAGACGTTCTGCCCGGGGCAGAAATCGATGCCCTGAAACGGGAGGCCGGGAGGGCAGTGAGGGCCGTGTGCGCCCCAGGAGCCCAGAAGGCAGGGGCCTCGAGCTCCCCGAGGCAAGCCAGCCCGTCTCACTCCCACCTGCTGCATCCCTAGACGTGCCATGAGAGTGTCCCAGGACTGAGCACGACGGAGGGCCAGCCTCCTGTAGGATGGCGTCTCTCCCATGCCCTGGCCCCGGAGCTGCTGAGCCATCATGCCTGTGTTTTGAATCCCGCCGGCAGCCCCTTCTCGGGGCAGGGAAGTGATTTTTTTTTTTTTTTTAAGATTTTACTTATTTGAGAGAGAGAGAGAGAGAGAACACGAGTGACATGAGGGGCAGAGGGAGAAGCAGACTTCCGGCCGATGCAGGGCTCGATCCCAGGACTCTGGGATGCTGACCTGAGCCGAAGGCAGACGCTTATCAGCTGAGCCCCCCAGGCGCCCCGGGAGATAAATCTCTTTAAAATATTTTAGGAGCACCTGGGTGACTCGGTGACGCATGTAACCCTTGGTCTCAGAGTTGTCTGAGCCCCACGTTAGGTGTAGAGATTGGGTAAAAAATGAAATCTCAAAAAAAAAAAAGGAAAAAAAATGCTACCACTTAAATTGTTCCAGCCCGTCTGGGGGCCTGCCTGTCACTGAATTCTGGAGCAAAGCCACCCCAGCGCGTGCTGCTCAGCGCTCCCTGCAGGCCGCCCAGGAGCCGGGAAGAGACAGGCCCATGGCAGCAGCCCAGACGCCCGGGAACAGCAGGGCCTGAAACAGACTACGGCCGACGCGTCCGAGGACACAGGAGAGCAGACCGTGCGTATCGAGGCTCAGGTATATGGCCCCAGGCCCCCAGACAGGCCCAGTTCTGCAACTTCCCAGGCCACCTCTGCCCTCGGGGCTCCGTTGGGGGGACACTGCGGGGCAGCTTCAGTCTCTGAGGTCAGTGTGTCGCACGAGCCCCGTCCAGGTGCTGGGACGGCCCTGGGCGCCTTCCCGAAGCTACTGCCCTCACAGCCTGGAGCTGTGTCCCCAAGGCTCGCAGGCCGTGGGACCCCGACTTGGGAATAGGAAAAGCCAGCTGTACCCCGAGGAAATCCTGACACCCTGGTGAGCCCAGGGCCCCACAAGCAGCTTAGCTCCAGTCTTCAGCCAATACAGGACACGGCCTAAGGGAGGGTCTGGAGAGACGGCTGTACACAGAGACGGGTACTCCGGTGCTCACGAACCCCAGAACTGGCAGCCGGGGAAGGCTTTCTGCAGGGCTCAGTGCAGTCGACGGGCGCCCCCCACACCCCGTGTCCACACCCCCTGCGTCTGTCACGGACAGCTGGTCAGCGGAGCAGGTAACATTCTGCTTTTCAATAAAGCAGGGAGGTTAGGAACCCGTGAAATTCCATTTATCCGCACTGAGCTGTGACTCTTGAGCCAGTGGCTGAAAAATAAGGAGACTCGAAGCCAGAGAAGACAGCCAGTGATGCATGCCCAAGTGGGTTCCAAAGTGGGTGACCCCTTGACCTTCTGGGAGTAGAAGTGCTGGAGAACACGCTGGGATTTGACGATGGGAGAGCCCACAGCCTCCAGCACGAAAAAGCTGGCAGCTACCAGTCTAGACGAAAAACACAAATCCTCACCGGGATGCAAGCCAAGTACGCTACTTACCAACACCCCGCCAACCGGCACTGGGTTTCCCTCACGACTGCTGTCCCCTGGGACATCACAGCCGAGCCAGCCCACATGGCCCCTTCTCCCTTGGAGCCCAGGGTGCACCCATCCCTCTGCGGCCCTGGCCCTTGGAGCCGTGCACTTAGTCTAAGTCTGGGAGTGGCCCCCAAGTGCAGAGGACCACATGCACATGTGTACCCCACTCCTGCTGTGCCACGGGCTGCCACAGGGAAGCTGGTCCATCCCTCCTCCTCGGCCCACCCTGCTCAGCTAGCCCTTGGGGAACAGAAAAGCCTGACCTGGGATGTGGCCGGGCCCCAGGGACAAGAGTATAGCTGGGAAGCTAGCAGGGTCCACGCGGGTGACTCCCAAGCTAGGGACCACAGACCTGCGCGCCCCTGTGGGGACGCAGCCCCGGGCCTCTCCCTTAGGCTGGGAGCCGGCCCGGGCCTGGCTGAGCAGCCCCAGCCGGGCAGCCTCGTGACTTCTGAACAAAGCTGGCCCTAGCACGTTAGCCTCCTGTAAGGGCCATTAGAGCAGCCGACGGTGAGCCCACTCCCCTCCCCGGCAGCTGCCTCCCAGGGAGGGACTGCCCTGGGGAGAAAAGAAGCAGTGACCTGTCTCCTGGGAACTCAGAAGGGTGCCGAGCAAAGAGCCCCGAGGGAGCAGGAGCCACGTGTCAGGCGGAGGAGGGCGGGACCCATGCAGCAGAACGGCCTCTCCAGATCCCGGCCGCACCGTAAACACCACCGTAAACACGGTCTGCCCAGGTCACACAGGCAACGGCTCCACCTGCAGAACCTTCTGGACTTGCCCAACACTCCTGAAAGAAGCTCCCCCAGCTCTTCTGGGGTCCGGCCAGGGTGGAAGCTGGGACGGGTCTCATTTGGGGCTGCCCGGACCCTGCCCCGAGAGCCCCTGGAGCCACAGGGAGGCCTGAGGTGTGGCTCCCGGAACCCTGCTCCCATGCCACCTGGAATCTGGAATCTCGGGCAGCCGACAGCGGGGCCACAGAAAGCCCCAGGAGGGAGCAGTGAGGCCACACAGCTGCCCCCGAGCCCGTACAGCCAAGCTCTGGGTTTTCGGGGGCTCCTACGACCTCTTAGCCTCTGAGCACCTAAAGGGCAAACCACAGGCAGCCCTGCCTGATAGGACGTGGGGCCAGGTGCTGAGGATGGCTGACATCGTACCTGAAGGGCGGGCAGGCTCAGCTGTGGGAGGGAGAGCAAGGGCAGGGATCCTGGACGCGAGCGGGAGGGCTGAGTGGGCCTGAGGGAGTCCAGTGCTAAGCGCGTAGGCCAGGGGATAGGACTCTGCCGTGCTCTGTGCTGAGAGTGGTTTGGAAGAGGTTGGGGACCGCTGCCACAGCGAGTCTGGGGGTCCACGAGCCAGGTGGCGAGCACGAGAGGCCTGTGGCCACCTGTCTTCCGCAGTGGCCTCTGGTCCTGGCCTGCTCTGTCCAGAGGTGTCCTCCTAAGAGCGGGGTGGTGGCTCTGCAGAGTTCACGGTACCCCAAGCCCCCTCACCTGTCTGAACTCCTCCCAAGAATTGGTCCAGGTCCAGAAGTGGGCCTTGTACTGGCCGAGGGTGGCCGCCATCAGCGTGTTGCCACGGTAATAGAATATTGGCCTGTCTCGGAGGGAGAGAAAGGGTCAGGAGGCAGGAGAAACTTGTCACAGAAACGACCATGCTGGGCTCCCACTGGGCACAGTGGGGAACAGGTCCACCAGGCCGCAGGGGGTGGTCGGGCCCCTGGGTCCTCGGCCCCGGCGTGAAGCTGGCGGCAGGCAGAGAGGCTCTGGCCCTCATCTTGGGGCAGAGAGCCTGCTAAGCCACCACCACCACTGCTCTCCCTCCCCCCCGAGCCAACAAGTTCTTGTTCAGGGTTCAAGACAGAAAAGACAAGCCCGGCTGAAAACGCCTGACACTGTCTCACCACCCCAGACCCAGGCCTCAGCAGCTCTGCAGCAGGGGCGGCTGCCTTCCCAGCCACGAGACTCAGCGTTTCACAATTCACATCCCTCGAGCAGCCTGGGGAACTGACTCTGTCTGAGCACAACAGCACCTGGTCTCAAGCTGGGAAGAAGCTGGGTCTGGCACCTGTGAAGCCCAAGCCAAGGCCAGGCCCCAGGGGTCCGGACAGCCAGACACTCAGGCAGAACTCCCTCCACCCCAGCGCTGGGCCTGGGGCCCCGATGCCCCCGGTGCCGGGAGCCGGGTCTCGGAGCACCAGGGCTCTCACTTCTCAGGTCCTCCCCCTGCCCCGAGCTGGCCTGGGGAGGAAATGGCCTTGTCAGCCAGGCCTGGCTCTGTCCCCTGGTGTTGGGGGGCTGGCGCCCGGCGGCACGCACCTGTCTGTCAGCTGGCCCCATAGCATGGCAGGGAGCAGGTCCAGGCCGTCGATCACCCTGTCGCTGGGGGGGGCCAGGCCCGCGAGGGACAGGCTGGTGGTGAACAGGTCCATGATGCTGCCCAGCTGGTGGCTCACCTGGAAAGATGATGTGGGTGCACTCGGCGAGCCCGCCCTGACCGGACGGCAGCCAGGGGCACACAGGGACAGAGGCCTTCTCTGCCCGATGTCCACGTGCGGGTGCACACACCCCGGGCTCAGCCCCTTCCTCTGGGCCCTGCCTTTGCAGTCTGACCCTGCTCCAGGCTGTCCCAGAGCCCCGCATGCTCTGGAGGGTCAGGTCAGTGCGCGTGGGCCGCCACACAAACCCTCAGGCCTCACGACCCTGCAAGGGAGGGACGAGCTCCTCCTTGGGAGAGTGACTTTGGGAGGTTAGGGCTGAGTGGGGATTCAAACTGTCCCATCCTCAGTTCCTGAGTCCTCGTTTCTGTGGTGACTACGAATGAGACGGAGGTAAGAAGACGGTGCAGGGAGACACCAGTGGGGTCCAGCCTGCTGATGCCAGGCCTCTCTGAGCCCATCACCTGTCATCACTGAACCACTGTGAGCTTCCCAAGTCAGGTAAGAGCACAGGTGGAGAGGAGACCCGCGAGGCCCAGAGCAGCACAGAGGAGGGGCAGCTGGCTGGGGACGCCCCGGGCCCAAACGGGATGGTCTCAGTCGAGGCATCCAGCGAGACGGGTCTGAGGAGAGGAGCACTCTTGGCCGAGGGCCACAAGCTGGTCTCCACGGACGCACGTCTGCTCCCTGGATGCGGCTCTGCCTCATCTGGAGACCCCGGGGTTCACCCCATCACCCGGCGTCAGCAGACTGGAGCTGGGGTGAGGGCCGGCTTGGGGAGGCCGGAGAGTCCGCTGTTCAGCTTGGCGGGCCGGGCATCCGTGGGCATCGTTGGCTGGGACCTCCAGCCGCTCTTCCCGGTCCCCAGGGGTCCCTCACGGCTGCCCTGGGATCACGTGAGACGCCCCCGCCATGAGGAACTCCGTGTGGACACGGAGCACACAGGCCATGGCCGCCTGCACTGTGGGTTCAGCAGCCCAGTGTGGGGAAATGGGAAGCTGGTGTTTGATTCGAACCTTCTGCGTGGGTTTGCAGCGTGCAGGAGCAGGCGGCCAATGGCATTATCTCATTGCCACGGCTCCTCCCCTGCCGTTTTTGCAACAAAAAAAGGAAGAAAGAAAGGAAAAAAAAAAAATCAAGAAATCCCAATACTTTAACTGCCAAGAAAAATAAAGAGGGAGGAGACCGCCGTGTGGGTAGCATGGTGGGGTAGGCCAGGACAGCTGATGTCCTTCTTGTCAGCACAGAACAGCTGGGGGCACACAGAGAAACTTCCTGAAGGACAAACACTCTCGACATGCGTCACGTCTTTGAAAGAACGCCATCAGACTGCTGTGGGCACACAGAGTCCCTGCTGGTGCCACCGGCACTGCCAAGACCCCACGCAGGAGCGGTCCCTCCACCAGGCGGGAGGGGGCCTGAGTACGGGAAACGGTGGGCAAACCACAGTGGTTAAATGAAGCCCTCCTGTGGTCGCTGCAGGGCACAGGCCCCACCACTCTCATCAGGCTCAATTTCAGCGTGTGCCATGGGACACGGCGCGGGGAAGGCTGCCCGCTGTTCCTGGATTCTCGCCTCAGGGAGCAGGGCTGAGGGGTGAGGAGCCAGGCAGAGGAGGGCCGGAGACGGAGGATCCCAAAGGCTGGAGCCGGCCCCGGGGAGAGAAGTCCCCATGGGGACAATCCCAGAGGGTGCAGCTGTGGGGGAGCCTGGGCAGGAGGGTGGGCTCTGTGCCCCTCGCCCGGCGTCTGATCCCAGCTTCACCACGGGACTGCCAGTGGTCCTGACAAGTGACTTCCTCTCCTTGGGCCACGGTTTGCTAACACGTGGCGTGGGACAGAGTAACGCCCCCTGCACTGAGGTCCACGTCCCAATTTCTAGACCCTGTGCACGTTCCTCACGTAGCAAAGAGGGAATCAAGGCTGCCAAGCAGCTGACCTGAAGATGGGAGCTGATTCTTGGTCCCTGTAAGTGGCCGGGGGGCCAGAGTCAGAGGGAGGAGGGTTGGCGCGGGGTCCTGGCCACGGGCAGTGGCCGGGGGGCCAGAGTCAGAGGGAGGAGGGTTGGCGCGGGGTCCTGGCCACGGGCAGTGGCCGGGGGGCCAGAGTCAGAGGGAGGAGGG
>PJEN01005518.1:0-69496 GCA_004024605.1 Pteronura brasiliensis | reverse complement strand
TGCTGTGAGCCTGGCCCAGGAGGCCCAGCTGGTCTCCCGACCTCCGGCCTGAGCGGAGGAGGGTGTCATGGAAGGCGTGGAGCGCGGCACTTGTGACAGAAACTGCAGGGGAATCAGTGCCCCTGCAGTGTTGCTGTGAGGGCCGCACCAATACCAGTGTTCCCTGGGGGGCGTCGGAAGGGGAGAGAGAGCAGTTCGGAGACCGTGAAAGGAGTATTTCAAAACGGGAGCCCTAAGACCCTGTATTCCTCAGGAGTCTGAACTCAGCTGCCCTGTGAGAGAAGACCCTGCGTGTGGGTTCCTGGTGGAGGGAGGGACAGAGCAAGGAGCTCTGGGGCAGAAAAGGGCTCCAATGTCTGGGAGGCTGCTAGGGAACCAGTGGCCGGGGGGAGACTTTGTGGCCAAGCAAGCTTTTAGGAGCTCAGTATGCCCTGGGCCTGCCGGGTGTTCGTGAGGTCCATTAGCACACTAAAGCTCTGACAAGTCCTGCAGAAAAGAAACCTGCTTAACTTAGCTGAACTCAGGACCGCCACGTTCACTGACGAGGCAGCCTCGTCACCGGATGGCAGTTGCTAACACCGCCCCTGAGGCCCCGGTGCCCGCCCCACCTGCCCTTCACCAGCCGCCTCCTGGTGCGGAGCTGGCAGTCTGAGCTCCATGAGCGGCCAGCGTCACTCACCTGGCCCTCAGGGACTCGCCCGGGCCACCACGCGATCGCAGGCTCCCGCACCCCACCTTCAAACGTGGTCTGCTTCCCACACAGAAACGGGCCGTTGCTACCGCCTGGGGAGACAGTCGTTGTGCATTAGACACCCACCCCGAGTCCCCAGGGCGTCCACCCTGCTGGCCTGCTGCTTTCAGGAGGATCTGTCACAGCCTGCCCCCAACCTTCCTGGGTCCTCGGGGTGACACTGCTGAAAGGACCAGCCACAGAGTTCAGGCCTCAAGGTCAAGGTCAGATGCCTGGACACGGTCAGGCAGTTACACTATGTCCCTAAGGCAGCGCAAGTGCTCAGAAATGGAGACTGTGACGACTGCCCTTAGGTGGGGCTGTGACACAGGCTCCTGGGGAGCAGCTCAGTGGGGTTCACGGCTGCCTGCAGGGACTGTGTGACTTACATGTTCCTGTCCTCGAGCGTCCCCTCTGTGTGGGGGTGGGGGGTCTAATCAAAATGTGTCCCCCCCTGGGTCCCAGCAGGGTGTTGGGGACGGGGCAGGTTCGGTTCCTGAACCACACGCATGGGAAGCGCCGGAGGGCAGACGGCCCTGGCCAGGCTGGCTCCCTCCCAGAGCCCAGGGCGAACGGGGGTGCTGGCGCCACCGCCTGCTGCCCCGGGCTCCCACGAGCTCCGCCCCCGGGAGGAACAGGAGAGGCGGCGCTCTTGCTCCTACGCAGGGTCTGCACCCCGGCCCCCCGCGTTAGCACAGGCAGACCCCGAGAGAAAGCAAGGAAGGGCGCGTCCGGGAGACAAGCGAGCGTGCGTGGGCAGACGGAGGCCCAGACAAGGGCCTCGCAGGAATAGCGAAGACGGACGCGGCTCCTCCCGGGGCTTTGCGGGGCTCAGGCGCAATGACGAGGCCCGACTGCTTGTCTACTTCTGCGTCGCAAATGGTGAGGCGAGCACACAACTTGCGTTCTTATAACCTAGCATGTGGATTGCGTGCGTGGGAACCTGCCCCTACTTCAGGCATGAAGATGGGGCACCGCTGGCGGCCCCGGCAAGGCCTGCACGTCAGGGGCTCTCGGCACAGAGCTGGGAGGCACAGCAGGGACAGCGGCGTCCAGCCAGGCCCCGGGTCTTTGCTGGGAGGTATGCAGAGGGTCCCACCCTCACCTCTGGGACCAACAGCAGTGCAGGGAGTGCCCGCGTGAGGACGAGGTCCCTCCATGGGCTGTGAATGGCGCCTCGGGGCCCCAGACCAGCCGGACCTAGACCCCAAAGCGCTGCTCTGTGCCAGCGCGATTCCTTCTCACCTGACCCCATCTGTACCCATGCCAGCTGCGGGGCTGCCCCGACTGCACGGTCCCCTAGCACCTCCCTGCCGAGGCCTGTCCCTCTGGGGTTTCCTGCTCCCCGTGGCCTTTCTTCCAGAGCCCTCTGAGTGACTCAGGGCCCTGCTGAGGCCCCAGTACCTTAAAGGAAAATGGGACAAAAAAATGGTACCATGACAGGGGAGGGGGGACAGAAAGGCTTACAGGACGCCAGGTGGAACCCCTTGCTCCCCAAGGTGCAACAGTCCACGAGTTTGCCGAGCAGCCCTGGGGGCGTCACGGCCCTGCGGCGGCTCCCCCACTGAGCCAAGCCCGTACTCTGGGGTAGGGGCTGGGTCCCTGCCCTCCAAGACACCACTTCCCAGGAGGTCTGGAGATGCCCCAGCAAGTCTCCTGGGCGATAGTCTTCCCACTGGATGAGGGCCCTCGGGAAGGGAGCGGGCATCTCCCCCATTGGACGGGGCCCCTAGGAGGGCTGAGTGGCCCTGACGGAGCCTCAGAGATCCCAGTGTCCCAAGGGCAGCCCCATCTGGGGAGGCGAGGGTGCTTGGAACACTGGCCTTGTTTAGGAGCAGAAATGAGGGCAGCGCCATTGTCGGAGGTGAAGAAAACAAACGTGTCCTCTGCGATCCTCAGGTTCCGGAGAAGGCTCAGGATTTTCCCAACACTGTCGTCGATCTCCCGGACAGCGTCCCCGTACCTAAGGGGAGAAAGGGCGTCAGTGAGCAGAGAAGTCACGACTTCGGGGACGGACAGCACACCGGACGGGCTGGCTTCAGAGGAGAGAGAGCAGAAGTCCAGTTCCCAGAGTTCACGCGGGACGGAACATGCCACACCACCGCACCCTCCTGCACACAGACTGGGCTGGCCGGCAGCTTCAGGGAAGCACGGGAGCTGCCATCCCTTCCCGTGAGGGTAACTGAGACCGAATGGCCGAGTGCCCCATCCCTGGAGCCAATCGGGCTCAGCCGAACTCTCCAGGTGGGGGTCCACGTCTCTAGGACCAAGGACTCACCGCCCTCGCCGGCTGGTGCCCAAGAAGGGCCGAGATGCATACACGGGCGCGTGAGTGGCGTCGATGGCCCAGTACAGGAAGAAGGGGCGCCGAGCCGCGTGCTGCCTCTGCACGAAGTCCAGCGCTTCCTGGGGGAGACGCTGCCTTGCTCGTCTGCCCAGAGGCCGGCCTCCCTGCACGCCCGCCCAGCCCGCGCGCCGGTCACCTGCGTGTACACCTGCGTCAGGTTGGCTTCCCCGGTCTTCAGATTGATTGGGAATTCCTCGTAGTATCTGAAAGTGACACAGACCCAGACAAAAATCCGCCTCCCGGAAGCCAAGCGAGCCTCCTCTTCCCTGATGTCCCAGGCGGGTACGGCCCCGTTCACAGGAGGAGGGGAACGCCGCCCGTGTGCGTCAACGACCCAGAGGTGTGCTCCGGAGGCCCCAAGGCAGCCCCCACCTGGGAGCAGCCACGTGTGAGGACACAGGGAGGCTGGCAGAGGCGGCGCCGCGGTCGCCCCGGGCCGGCAGCAGCTCATGGGCACAGGTGCTCTGAGCCGGCCGTGTCTGCGGGGCAACACGAGCGCTCCAGGACCCCCGAACCCCGCTTCCAACGGGGCGCGTTCTCCCTCAACGAGGCTGTCCTGGAAATGCATGGGCCCAACCCGGCTTTCTAGCCCCGATGCAAGAACTTCCAACGAAAACGTGAAGCAACACAAAAAGGTGGGCAGGGAGGAAAGCGAAGACAGACGAAGCTGGAGGCAGAACCGTGCGGACCGAGGGCGGACACACTACGGGCGCCGTGAAGGCAGGCCCGCGGCCAGACCGGAGCCCGGGGAGCCACCCGGCTTGGGCAGCAGAGCTCCAGGCGGGCTCCCGAGAAAGGGAGCAGCCCGTGGTCTCCTGGCACACGGCCACAGGCCAGTCTGGTGCAGGCGGACGGCCTCGGAGCCGGAGCCCAGGGCCACCCAACGGCTTCAGGAACCAAACCTCAGGAGTGGAACACGGTGCTGCGTGACACACCTCGGGGGTCCTAACCTCTCCCACGCTAAAATCCCCTGTGGGCGGCTCGAACAGCAGCCCTAGGCCGTGGTCCTCCTCACCGTGGCAGAACCGCTGGCTGACAAAGCCGAGTGCTAGGAGGCCATGCTGACCCGCCCCCAGAGCGGCATCAGAGGGCGGGGCTGAGCCGCACCGTGTTTGGGGTGGGGCGGGAAGGGACCCGTTACCTGCCGACCATCTCCCAGTCCCTGTACACAGGGATGTTGGGCCTGGCCCTGTTGTCATATGGTCCAAAGTGACAGTTGGGGGACCCGAACCACTCGTCGAATCCACGCTTCAGGGGGTGGAACTGAGGCCTGTGGCCCAGATGCCTAGAAACGGGAACCCGGACGCTTTAGGGACCGCTGCTCAGGGTAGCCCAAAGTCCTGAGCATGGACAGCTCCTTGCCTTGTGTGTGCTGAGCCCCAGGTGCCCCGAGACGTCCTCCTCCAGGTGGAGGGCGCCAGGACCCCGCCCACCCCCACCGACAGCTCACGGCCCTGGCCACAGCAGGTGTCCGGGCACAGAGGGGCACTCAGGCATCCCTCCGGAGTGCTGTGAGGGCTCAGGGAAGACACCCAGTGAGCTGTCTCACACCAGCCAGAAGCCACCCAGAACTCTCCGCACTCTGGTTTCTTTCTTCTTCCATTTCTGGGGATGGTTCTATAGGTTCTGCCTTCTCTGGGATTGTGAGGTAGTCGCCAGCCCCTCACAGTAAGGTCTTCAAGAGCCTCTTCCCCCAGTTACGAATAATCATGCCCCAAAGACAGCTGCGCAGCCCTGGGGATGCTGACCATCCCGGCCAGGCCTCAGAACAGCCTGGGACGCTCCAGGACCTGCCAAGGCTGCACACTAACCCAGCGCCCAGGGCCCAGCTCGGGGATGGGTGTGCCCATGGGGTGACCAGGGCCAGGCCGCTCCCCAGCCCAGGCTCTCCGGACTGCGGGCACCATGACCCTCCCTTTGTCGGTTCTGCCAACACACAGCAGCTGAGGGAGGACCCTGCAGTCCCTGACCCAAAGCCGTCTGCTCCTCAGAACGCACGGTGCAGGCACACGGGGGTTTCCACTCCACCCATGGGCAACTCTACGGGGCCAGTGGGCTCCCACGGGCCTCTCATGGCCACACAAGCTGGAAAGCAGGGTCTTCCTCCTCTGCTGCCCTGGGGAGGCCTTGGAGCAGGCGGCCAAGAAACCCTGCTGCCTGCTCAGAGGTGTTCTGGAGGCCTGTGCAGATGCCCAGGCACTGGTCACTTGTGTGTGGTCACACACAAGGCGGGTGTGTCATGGCATGGCGTGGCGGGGGTGGGTAGGCCATGAGGGGCCAGAACTGAGGTGCCCAGTGCCGGGGTCTAAGAAGTGCCGGTAAATGTGTCTCTCGGGACCTCGGCTCCCACGGCTGGTTCTCAAACACTCTGCCTCCCGACTGCCACGTGGCCACGGTGCGGCTCTGGCGTCTGCAGGGCCCTCCACTGGGGGCAGGGCCACGGGCGCTACAGCGGCCGCTCGCTGCAGAAACCTAACCGTCCCTCTGCGCTCTGTGCTCCCTCTCCGCGTCTCAGGTCGGCCCGGGCCGCTGCTCTGGCACGGTCACGTCTCTGCATGCCCACCAGCACTGGCCCAGAGGGGGACATGCTGGCTGGGCCAACGTGGCTGGACGCACACACCCACCAGCTCAGGCGGCCTCCACCTGACACGCACAGCCGCTGGAAGGGCCGTTTTTGCTAGGCTGTTGGTCCCAACAGCAGTGGGGCCAGCACCGCCTGCCGCTGAGCCTGAGCAGGCTGCAGTCCCTCGGGACCCCACAGTCCCCCGGACCAGGGTGGCTGGAATGGGCTCTCATGTGAATCCAGCCTCCAACCACCCCCAGACTCGCTCAAGCCACGGAAGTCTGGCTCCGTGGCACTGGGCTGGGAGGAAGAAGGTCAGTGCAGGCCACAGCCCTGTGACAGACCCCGCTGAGACTGAGACGCCACCCTGCCCCCCAGCCCCGCCCCGGAAGCCTGCTGGACCCAGGGCACAGCTGCCGGGCGGGGCATCACAGGGCCATCCCTCCCATGGGCTCCCCACAGAGATGGCCCTGGCAGTCTCCCCGGGCTTTCCGGGCACTTCCCAGGACTGGGCTGGTGACAAGCACCCCCAGAGTTGTGCTCTGCCACCACCTCCTCCAAGCACCGTGCGGCAGGACGGCTCCCGACGAGACTCAGGAGCGAGAAAGCACTCGTCGGGCAGCCCCTGGATCACCAGGATTCTCGATGCTCAGTGTCCTGCTTCCCATGGCTCTCCCATTGCCGTGACCACAGTGCTGTGCTCGGGCGCCCATCCTGGAGAAGGCAGTGCCAGCAAGTGGCAGAAGAACTAAGGGCAGAGGGGCCACGGTGCCATGAAGGACAGGCACGGACGGCTGGCCACCGGAAAGGCTCCCCGGGGAGGGTGGACTGGCTCTCTTCCAGGAGCCCCACAGCTCGGGACAGGGAACAGAGACCCTTTGACCTTCACATCTGCCTCCCGGGCTGCACACCTGGGGATCCCCGTGGAACCTGCTCCCAGTGGCAGGCACGGCACACACGCACACCACGGGGGCCTCTGCCATCATGACCGCAGGGCCCTCACGATCCCCCACCAAGGGACTGTCCTCCGCCTCCCGGCTGCCGCTCCGTGTCCCCCCAGACAGCACCCTGCACTAGCCCACCAGCTGCACACGCCCCGCAGGAGCGTCAGGACTCACCACTTGCCCACAATCTTGCTGGCGTAGCCGGCCCCCTTCAGCAGCTCGGGCAGCAGGCGCTCCTCAGCCGGGATGCCACCCACGATCTCCTGCGGCGTGTAGGCTGCGAGAGCATGACCGGCCCGGCACGGGCTCCGTCCGCTTCCTACCCCGGGGCACGGCCGGCCCGGCACGGGCTCCCTCCGCTTCCTACCCCGGGGCACGACTGGCCCGGCACGGGCTCCCTTTGCTTTCTACCCCAGGGCACTACTGGCCTGGCACACTTCCCGCTCAGAGCTGCAGGTGCTGGGCTGCCCCGGGCACAGGAAAGCAGCAGGGAAGGAGCTGCGAGTAGTGTCTGCCCAGACTGTCCTCGGCAGAGCAGCGGCGGGAAGGAGCCCGGACTCTCCACCAAGTCCCCAGGAGGACCAGCACTCCGCCCGTTTCCTCTCCACTGATGACATGCGTTTCTGACAGGGGCCTGCTCTGAAGGACGGGCTACCCCCACACACAGCCTCTGAGCCCAGGCAAGCAGCTGGCGCTCACAGAGCTGGCCGGAGGACGCCAGGTCACGCACGAGAATGGTGGCAGATATCCCCTCCCGCCCGGGCCCTCGTCCCCTGTGCTGCAGGTGCTGCCTGCGGCACCACGTACCGTTTCTGGCGTGCCCGTTGGTGGTGTAGAAGCCATTGCGGATGGGCAGGCGTCCAGTGAGCAGAGCTGCCCGTGCTACACCGAGGAAACAGAAACGCTGTGAGCGTGCTGTCCCACGCCAGACCCACGACCAGCTCGCGACGCTCCTCCTCCTGTTGGCATCTCCAGAGTGACAGCCTAGCGGGCTACGCGCACGGCACAGCACGCCCCCAACACCAGCCTTCCTTCCCTTCCTCAGGGGGGCACGTAAGGAACCTTCCCAGCACCAGTGGCTGTCCTGGGAGGAGGGGGCACTTGTCCTGAACCACCCAGAGCCACTCCACTCTGGGAAAGACGGGAAGCAGGTGCCACTGGCAGCAACTTCTGTCTCCAAACCCCTGACACGCTCCATGCCCTTGGCGGCCCGTGACAGCACGGAGTCCAGCTGCCCCAAAGTGCTGGGACCCCGACGGGAAAGGGCTAGGGCTGCCACACCCACCTGCAGCCCGGCTGGTGCTCTGCTTGGAAGGAAGCCGGGAGGCGCCCGAGTGTTGGTCCCCGCTCCCTGTGCCCACGGGCCAGCCCCAACTTACATGGTGAGCACAGTGGGTTGGCTGAGTAGAAGTTTGGGAAAAGCATTCCTTCTGCAGCCATCCGGTCCAAATTTGGGGTCTCTCTGGAAGGTTCTCCATATACTCCCAGGTCGCCCCACCCCATCTGCAGAAAAGAGCACGGAGAGGTGGCACAGACCTCCTTCCGTCTTGGGGGAAGTGTGAGAGCTCAGCCAGGAGCTGCCCGCCCTGTGCCCCGTGGGCCACAGCGTTCTCACTACACCCCAGTGCCCAGCACGGGCAGTGGCTTTGTGGCCGGCTTAGCGGGGACAGCCATGTGCTCCCGGCTCCTCAGCCTCTGACGCCAGCACCTGCGGCTCCCGGGGAACCGGCAACTCGGGATACAAACCAACACACCACAGGAAGGAGCTGGTGCGCAGACTGAGACCGGAAACACACGGTGAGGCCCCCACCCAGGGAGACGCAGCGCGGCCACGTGACTGGCTGTTCCACTCCCAGGTCTAACTGCGAGAACGGGACACAAGCACCAGGCACGACACAAGCCACACGAGTGTCCACGGAAGCATGACTGACGACAGCCCAGAGCAAACGCACCAGGCATCCGACAGCTGCTTGGTGGACACACGGACGACAGCCGCTCAGTGGACACACGGACCGCAGTCTAGCCGCGCGGTCCGGGCCAAAGGTCATGTCCACTCGGAACCTACGCACGGCCCCATATGTGGAAACACAGGTGTAGGGGTGCCTGGGTGGCTCCGTCAGTTAAGTGTCTGACCTGATCTCAGCTCAGACCTTGATCTCATGGTCGTGAGTTCAAGCCCCGCATTGGGCGCCCGGCTAGCGGAGCCCACATTAAAAAAAAAACAGATGTGGGGCGCCTGGGTGGCTCAGTGGGTTAAAGCCTCTGCCTTCGGCTCGGGTCATGATCCCACGGTCCTGGGATCAAGCCCCACGTCGGGCTCTCTGCTTGGCCAGGAGCCTGCTTCCCTTCCTCTCTCTCTGCCTCTCTCTCTGCCTGCTTGTGATCTCTGTCCGTCAAATAAAAAAAAAAAAAAAAAAAACAGATGTGCTGGTGTGACCGGCCTGGAAGTAGACTCATGGGACTAAGGCAGACCCCAAATCCAATGCAGAAGACAGGGAGTGGCGGGACGCAGGCACAGGGGAGGGAGCACAGGAGAGCAGGGGCTGAGGGACATGGCTGCACAATGGGACCGCTGGGAGCCACCGGAGCTGGCGGTGGCAGGAAGGGCCTTCTTCTGGAGCCTCCGGAGCCCACCCTGCTGCCACCCTGACTTCAGACTTGGGCCCTCAGAACTGGGGCTGGAGAGTTTCCTGTTTGAGGTCAGTGGTGACGCCCTGGGCAGCGGCACAGGAACACTGGACACGGCTGGGCCGGGAATCAGGACGCTGGGGACCAGGGTCAGCTACGAGGACCACACGCTGTGGGGTTCCATTTCCGGGAAAGGCCAGAACAGGCAGGTCCAGAAGGCTGGGAGGTGGGTCGTGGGAGCTGGGGAGAGGAGGCAGATGCCTGCCAAGGGGCCGACGAACACGACGAACACGGCCTGAGGTGGACCGTGTGTGGCTGCACAGGGCGCTGTGCTCACGAGAGCCCACGGACCTGCCCAGCAAAGCCCGTGACCCCAGGCCGGCAGCCTGAGCGCTGTCCCGGCACAGCTGTCAGCCAAGTGCAGGCCCTGCAGGCCGTGGCCTGCTCTCCCGAGTCAGCCGGCAGCCGGTCCCATCGGCCTTTCAGCTCCGGATTCCCCCGGCACGGCTTATCCTGACGTCTCTGAAATGGCTGCTCTGTCTGGTGGCCACAGGTGCTGGCACGGAGCAAGCCCCTGAGGGAGGCGCGGCCACAGGAAGGACGGAGGCTGAGCCAGGGGCAGACGATGTCCCGCAGTGACAAGAGTCTGCGAGGCCCTGCACAAAGCCGCACACGCAGGGACAGGGCCCACAGGGCCCACAGGCCCCAGTCGGTTGCAGGAGGGCCCGAGAGCTCGGTCGGAGCCTGACCCAGCCGCCCACAGTGCAGGTGGAGGGCACGGCCGTCTCCACCCCAGGCCACGGGACTCACTTCCCTTCCTGGGGCCCGGCCTCCCTTCCCCTAGAGCTTGGAGACTTCTGAGAGAGCTGCTCACTGCTGGCTGTGAAGGGTCACCCTGGGCCCTCAGACTCACATCAACACGCGTGGAAGGACACGCGTGGTCTACTCAGTGGCTCCGGCGGCTCCCGCCAGGGTCCCCACCTACAGGCCTGCCGCACTCCCCCCGGAGCTGCTTCTGTTCAGCCCAACTGCACTCCCCCAGCCGTACAGATAAAGAACCAAGACAGCCAGTGTCCAGGCGCTCGCGAGCGGGCCTCTAAGCCCCCGCCCACCCCAGCCCTGCCTGCCGCGAAGAAGGGAGGAAAGTCAGCTCCACGGGAGAGACCAGGGTCAGCATCCTCTAAACGCAGCACACATCTGTGGGGGACCCGTCCGGCCCTGAGCACGCCGAGGAACGGTGAGGCAGCTGCCGTCCTGGCCTCTGACAGGCGCCCCCAGGAAAGTCAAGGGGCTGGTGAGCCCCGTCACCACTGCCCCCGTTCTGTCCCCCAACTGGCCCTCCCCGGTGAGCCTGGCTCCGGAGAGACCCACGCCATCACGCAGGGCCCTGCACCAGGGCCCGGCAGGGTGGGTGAAGCCGCAGCTGCAGGAAGGGCCTCCGGACCCCAAAGCCCCCATGGCCCCGGCCCGTCCAACAGGAGAGCCAGGGTGTCTGCTCCGGCCCGAGTCACTGTGAGTGTGTTTTCTGTCGGTTGTCACCAAGACGTCCAAACTAACCTGCGTTTGCCAGCTAGGACAAAAGCTGTTGCGACTTTTTTGTGTTTCAGTTGCGAACAACCCGAAAGCCACAGGAGGAACTTGCACAAGAGAGGCCTGGCCCCAGTCCTGGCCCCCCAGTCAGCTGTTCTGGTTCTCTGCTGCCTGGTGTGGGGTGCCCAGGTGCGGGGTGGGGGGCTCCCCAAGGCCCCCCGGGCACACCTCGGTGCTGGTCACGCACCACTGTGCAGGACCTCCCCGGCCTGAGCCAACGCTTACAACAGAAATACCACCACTTGCACACATTAGCCTTTTCCGGCGGCCCCATCCAAGAGGCAAAGAGAAACGGAAGAAGGTGAACGTATTTTAACTCTGTGTACTCGAAACACGATCCTCTCAACACACGTCCAAGACTAAACGCTCCTGGCGCTGGTGAGGAAACGGCAGGCGGCTGACTGTGCACCGCGGTCACCGCGGACGGGAGGACAGGGCGGGCATCAGAAAGGCCGAGCAGTTGGCAGGGTCTGGCCTGCGCAAAGAGCCTGTTCAAGGCGGCCTCCTCCGGGCTCAGCCTGCAGAAGCCGCGCTGCGAGCCAGAGAGCACGCGCGTCCCAGACGGGCTATCTGCGGTGAGCAAGGTCTCCCTGGCCGCTGGTGGGACGGGATCTGAGGACCCCGGCACTGGCTTCAGAAGCAGCGCCCCTCTGAGCACGCACGCGGGATTAGAGAAACGTGGTTACGGTTATTCCCAGGAGAGCAAAACCACGGACAGATGTCCGCCATCTTTCAGCATGACCTAAGAACCCTGAACTTCTCATAGTAAGAAATTGTTATTTTAATAATAAAGTTACATGTTTTTAAGATTCTTATTTATTTGTCAGAGAGAGACACAGTGTAAGAGAGAACACAAGCACAGGGAAGCCAGAGAGGGAGAACCAGGTTCCCCGATAAGGGGCTCAGTCCCAGGACCTGGGATCATGACCTGAGCCAAAGGCACTGGGCCGACTGGGCCACCCAGGCGTCCCCCCCCCATAACGAAGTTATTGACTGACAATTTTTTTTTTAAGATTTTATTTATTTATTTGACAGAGACAGAGATCACAAGCAGGCAGAGAGGCAGGCAGAGAGAGAGGGGGAAGCAGGCTCCCCGCAGAGCAGAGAGCCCGACGCGGGGCTCGATCCCAGGACCCTGGGATCACAACCTGAGCTGAAGGCAGAGGCTTAACCCGCTGAGCCACCCAGGTGCAAACCCCCTCCCCAATAATAAAGTTACTGAATGACAAATTCTACGTTCACTTTTCTGAACTAAGTCTCAGGAACCGGAGTGTTTCACAGGCAGCTCTCCTCAGTGCTGACCCCAGGACAGCCTGGCAGCCGAGCAAGGCTTGTGGCCGTGGTCCAAAGGCTCCCGTGAGGCTATCTGCCGGCCTTCTGGGGAAACTCTGAGCAATTTTTATTGAAAATACTTCTGACTCTAACTGTGGGTGTTTCCACAGCAACTGCTTCTTCAACTTGCCACGGTCCAGTTCTACCCCAGCGACCAGGGGCTGGCATTGGACCCCACAGGCTGGGCACATGCCACACTAGTCCTGCTGCAGAGGCTGGCTGGGAGGCCCAAGCCTCTGTACTTTTCTTCCTTTTTTCTCCCTTTTCTTTTTTTTTTTTTTTAATTAATTAATTTATTCATTTGACAGAAATGACAAGTAGGCAGAGAGGTAGGCAGAGAGAGAGAGAGAGAGACAGGAGGAAGCAGGCTCCTTGCTGAGCAGAGAGCCCGACGCAGGGCTCGATCCCAGGACCCTGGGACCATGACCTGAGCCGAAGGCAGAGGCTTTAAACCACTGAGCCACCCAGATGCCCTTTTCTCCCTTTTCTGTACATAAGCCCCACACCCAACATGGAGCCCAATGCAGGGTCTGAACTCACGACCCTGAGATCAAGACCTGAGCTGAGACCAAGAGGCGGGTGCCTCACTGACTGGGCCACCCAGGTGCCTCCCGGGCGTCCATACCTCTGGTGGGGATCAACCATCTGCTGTGCACCCCGGGACGCGCCATGTTTCCTACTACCAGTTTGTCATAAAGGATGTCCGGCAGGAACAGCAGATGGAGGAGATGCCCAGGGCGAGGTGAAGGTAGGGGGAGGTCCCACCGCCAACACCTCCATGAGTTCACCAACCTGGAAGCCCTCAAACGCCACTCCTTAGGGTTTCGTGGAGGTCTGGCTACAGACGCAGAACTCATCACGTCACCGGCCCTCAGTGTCGGAACTCAAGCCCCAGCCCGCGGCCTTCCCCGGAGGTCAGGGCTGTGCTGAAAACTCCTGCGGAACCAGGCCTCAGGCTCTCTGCAGACCTGTCCTGAACCTCTCCAGGGGCCTCCACTACCCGCCCAGGCACGCCGAAGCTCTGCTATCGTGAAGGGGTCCTTCAAGGTTTGAGGAGCGCAGGCCAGCACGGGAGACAGGCCCTGAGAGGCACCAAGTGCCCGGGCCTGCCTCTGTGCTCCGGTTCTACCCCGACACCTCACGCCAAGTTCAAAACCTGCACTTCTCTGACAACCTCTGTGATCAAGAGGCGGGTGACAAAGTCACAAAGACAGCGGGACGGCTCCGTCCCCTGCCAGGCACCCCGCTAACCTCTACAGGGCTGGTCTGCCAGAGTCACCAGAGTGAGCCCATGCGGGGGCTGCACACACACCCAGCCGTGGACCCAGACAAACCTGACCCATGGCCAGAACTCCCAGCCACCCAGAGCAGCCTGGCGGAGGAGACACCAACAGCCTCCCCGCAGGGCACATCCTGGACGACCCGGCAGACGGGCCTGGGTCCTGGTCAGCTCTGCACCCATGGCCTGGGGGGAAGGCAAGGGGACCTGGGGGTGCTGGGAACTGGTCTGGGCCATCCCTCTGTCGGTCCGCACTGGGAGGGGGGCAGTGCTGGAGGGCTCGTCCCCTGGGCCCACCTCAGTGGGCAAGACCGCCGATGGCCGGACCAGGATCTAAGGGGCCGGTGGGCGCAGCACGAGCCCTCCCTCCCGCCCGCCCCGCCTACGGCCCTCTACCGCTCCCCTGCACCGACGGCGCGCCCCCAGCCCCACCTCCTCACCTCCCTCCCCCGCACGGTCCTGGCCGCCAGCCCTCCCCGCCCCGGCCCCGCCCCGCCCCGCCGGCCGCCCCCGCCGCCCCGCGTCGCCCGGGGCCGTCCCTGGGAGCCCGACCCGCGGCCGCACTCACGTCGTCCATAAGCAGGAGCACGATGTTGGGGGGCTTGGGCGCGCCCACGGCCGCGAGCCCGGCGGCGCCCAGCACCAGCAGCAGCCCCCATCCGGTCCCCGCGGCGACCGGCGCCATAGCAACCGCTGCGGGAGCCGCGGAGCACGCGCGGCGGCAGGAAGCGGCGGGCGCGCAGCGGCTCTTCCGGGGAGGGGGGCGGGGCAGAGGCGGCCGCGTGACTCGCGGCGGGGTCACGTGACGCGGCTGCCGGGCCTCCAAGATGGCGGTGTGCGTGGCGGTCATCGCTAAGGAGGTGCGTACGCGGGCGGCCGCCGAGGGGCTGGGGGCGGGCCGGGGACCCCCGCTCTGGCCCCCGCCTCCCCCCTGCCCCGAGGACTCCGCCGCGCCGAGGTGGGGACGGTGCGGGGGGGGCTCCGCCCAGGCCGCGTCTGCCGCGGCTAGAGTGTCAGCCCCGGGCGAGCACAGCGCCCCGGACCCGCTTGCGCCGCCGCCGTCCGTCCGCGGCCCCGCTGGGTCCCGCTCCCCAGCCTGGCTGTCCGCTCGTGTACGTCGTGCTGCGCCGCGCACTCCCGTCCGGCCACGTCACCGCCCGTCCCGCGGCGAACGGCCTCCTCTCCGCGCAGCCGCCACGGTGCCGTTCTGAAGCCGCAGCGTAGCCCGGCCCGGCCCCGGCTCTCCCCAGTGGCTCCCCATGGCCTTAGGGCAGCGTCGGGATAACTCAGTCGCCCCATCCCCTTCTCCCCTAACCAGCCACTCGGCCGGTGGGATTACCGGCAGCTCCTGCCACAGGCTCTGCTTTCTCTGGGCCTGTGCGCTTGGAAACTCACTGCCGCTTAGCTGGCCGCCGTGGGTGTCGTTTCCTCCAGAAAGCTGTTTCTGAACCCTGAGACTGAGCTGGGTGGCCAGGCACACGGTGTCCTGTGTCTTCTCTAAGACCAGGCTCATGAGGCGGTCCTTACGGAAGTTCTTCAAGGGCCGTCTTCTGCTCTATTAGCACAAGACATGTTATTTATTTGGTGGGTTCGTGGACTGTCCATTGGCCCAGGGACAGCATCGTGTTTATGGTATCTGTGTAGCACCAGGTACGGGACAGAATCAGTGAACTGTGGCATACCTGGGAAGACCCTACTGACCCTTGGTGTTAGGGTGGAAAGAACTGGTCATTCAGAGATGAAGGGAGGTTCGAGCTGAGCCTGGACGAGGTTTAGTGAGGCAGAGCAGTGCCTCTGCCAAGGTGAAGGCATTGCAGTAGGCACGGCGAGGGGAACAGCTAGTATTTACGGGCTGGGAGGAGAGCACATGCTAGGACTGGGCCCTGCACAGCTGAGTGACTTTTCCAGCCGCAGGGTTGTTCTCACACTGTGCTCAAACCCACTGTTTCTGCCCGCCAGTGATGCCCCGTGCAGGCAAGAGGTAAACCTCCAGGGTAGACGGAGTTCCTCAGAGACACCCCCTGTAGCAGCTTGGAGGAGTAAGCAATAGGTTTTAGAGAATGAGAGTGTGTCCCCCTGTGGCTAACTGGCTCTTGGCCAGTCCTCTGTCCTGAGTGTGGTGAGGCCTCATCCTTGAGGCCTGTGACCCAGGGTGGTTTCTTGGCACCTCAGTTCTGGCATCCTTTCTTGCAGAATTACCCTCTTTACATCCGCAGCAGCCCCACTGAGAATGAGCTGAAATTCCACTACATGGTACACACGTCCCTAGATGTGGTGGACGAGAAGATCTCTGCCATGGGGAAGGCCTTGGTGGACCAGAGGGAGCTCTACCTGGGCCTGCTGTACCCCACGGAGGACCACAAGGTGTATCCTTCATACCTGGTGGGGCGCCTGCGGGCAGGCGGTCTCCCTCAGCAGGGTTTCATGTTTGGAGATTCCCGCCTCTCGTTTTGAAGGGCACTTAGGATCGGGTGACCTTGAAAGATGCAGTATCGCTTAGAAAGAAAGAGCTTTAGCCAACAGGGAATTAGGGTCTCTTGAGACCAATGAAGACTTCATGCCATTTTTTACTTTATTTGGGAGGATAATGTGGGAAAAGCTGGGCATGAATTCCTTGGAGAAGTGTGGCAGTCTGTACACTGGCTGAAGAACCGGGGGCTCTCCGCTTTCATTCCCGTGAGGATGGCTTTCTAGGCTCTGTCCTCTGGGCCACCGCTTCTGAGGAGGGACAGTTCCGTCCCCAGGCCCAGCCCCACAGGCCACCATCACAACTTGACCAGTTCCTGGGGATAAATGGCATGAAACCCATGGAGTGCAAAGACAGCTCCATGAGTAGTATTGTCGCTTGCCTTCTGGGACATCTGCCCAAGAGCCGCTGTTCTACCAGATAAAGTGGGCTTTCGTGGCGTGGGTGCCTTAGGCAGGGTCCCGTGGGGTCATCCTGGTATTGTGGGACAGGTCCAGCCTAAGGTCCTTGTATGCTGTCCTGTTTTTCCAAAGCGGCCTTGGAGCCAGGGGCTGTGCACAGATGGCCCTTGGCTCACGCACTCTCCGTGGTGATGCCGAGTCTTGTGCTGTCGCAGAGTCCCTGTGAGAAACGCATGTTCCCTAACCAGCTCTGCAGGTACGGCTACGTGACCAACTCCAAGGTGAAGTTCGTCATGGTGGTGGATTCCTCCAACACGGCGCTGCGGGACAACGAGATCCGCAGTGTGAGTGGGGGGGTCTGCGGGCAGTGCCTGGGCTGGCGCGCTTTCTCTTTCCCACTTTGTTTTCAAATGCTGAGAAGTCAGAACGTTGGCAGCAGCCGTGTGTACTGTGAACCGATGCCATTGGCTCTTGTCGCAGATGTTCCGGAAGCTGCACAGTTCATACACGGACGTGATGTGCAACCCCTTCTACAACCCCGGGGACCGCATTCAGTCCCGGTGAGCCGACTGCGGTGCAGCCCCTCCCTTGCAGAGAGTCGCGGTTCCCAGCGTGCGGGAGGGAAGGTCTGTGTTAGTGCTGGGTGTCGTGCCTCTAAGCAGTGATGCTGACGCAGCAGAACCCTCTTTTCCCAGTAAACGCTTTCATGGGTGTCCGACATATAAAACAGACGAGGACTGGGTTCAGGGCACACACCTTGCCCTCTCGGTTTCCCAGGTGTGCCCAGTCAGTCCCAGGGCCTCCACGGAACCCAGTAGGGGCCCAGGCGTGTTACTGGACCTTTGTGAGAAAATGCCCTCCTGCTCCTGCCCAATTTTGTCTTCCGAGCTGTACTTGGGGGGTTAGGGAACCGGATCGCGGGGGCCTTGCACGTGGTCCTCCGAGAGACGCAGACATGACGGGGGACTCCACAGAGATCTTGCAAGGAAGCGTTCGTGCACATGTTCCGTATCTGCTCCTGGGGATTCCCTACATTCCTACACGTGGTTCCCAAGGGGCTCCTCGGAGCCAGCAGATGAGAGGATCCTGCGTGGCCCAGCACGGGGTCACCCCTGCCCGTGGTGCCTTCCCTCAGCCAGGCCTCTGTGTCTCAGTTCATCCTGGGCCCTGGGTGAGAGAAGCAGGTGCTGGTACGGAGAATCCTGCATCTTGCTGCCGCCCCTCCACCCCTCCCCAGAGATCCAGCCGCAGCGGGACTGCGGGAACGGCACAGACCTAGCCTCTCCCTGCCGGGGTGGCAGGACGCTGGCCTTGAAGCCGAGAAGTACGTGACTGCAGAGGGACCGTCCTGGTCCCAGGTCCCCGGTGGGGCTGCTCTGATGGCCGTTTCTCTTCGCAGGGCCTTCGATAGCATGGTGACGTCCATGATGGTCCAGGTGTGCTGAGTGACAGCCCTGCCGCTGTCGTGGGGGAGAGGCCCCGGGGACATGACTGTATCGTCGTGCGGACATCTGTGATCGCTTGCCTCTTTCTGAGCCTCACAGACGTGCTGCTGGGGGCACGGTCTCGGGCGCGTCGCGTGCAGACTAAATGTCCTCTGGGATCGGATTTGGCGTTTTCCTTGTGTCAGCGGAGGATTTAGCTGGAGGGGGTAGCGCGAGACACTTGACACCGCACAGCTTGGGGAGGGGCAGGGAGGGTGGTGGGAGAGCCCATGGCGCCTCGGCCCTAAAGTTGCTGCCGCTGCAGGGGGAGCTGACGGAGGTGTAGGGAGACTTGGGGTGGGCCTGTGCTCCGGAGGCTGACCTGGCGGGGAGGTGTGGCAGGCCTCCGTGGCTAGAGCCAGGTCTAGACCCCCACCGCAGCCCACACACCTCCCCCTGCACGGAGGGGCCTGCATGGGTCCGGTTTTGCGCCGGGCCTCAGGAGGCCCCCCTCACAGAGCCCGGGAGCTTTGACTTGGGTTGTCAGGTGCCACTGGCTTTCTGAGGGTGGAGCAGGCAAGTCCCAGAGGCCTCTTTCTCGGTTGGGGCCCGGCTGGGTTAGAGGAGTCCCCGCTCACTTGCTTCCCTGGCAGGCCCCCGAGCTGGGGGGGAGGGGTCCCGTTGCGGACGGAGCCGAAGGTGACTGGATTTCTGCACTCTGCTTCCCCAGAGGCCTGCCCGGCCAAGTGCCCGTGACTGTGCCTTCCCGGTTGGCCCGGGCTCTAGTCCCCTTAGTCACTTGTTGAGCACACTGGCTTTGAGTCATGGGCCCCAAGACAGCTGCGAGTCCCTCCCTCCTCAGTGCGCCAGAGAAGGCTTCTGACAGGAGGGAGGCAGCTCGGGACCCCCTGGGCAACGGGGAAGGCCGTCCGCATCCGGGTGGAAGTCAGACACCTTCGCATCGCCTTCCCTTCCCGTCTGCGGAACACGGGACTCGTGCTAACAGTTCAGAAGCAGAGGGAGAACTCAGTCAGCAGCAGGTATTAAACCCAAGTCCCCGGACCCCGCCTCCCACCGCAGGTGGACCGGGAGGCACCGACCAGCGGGTGCTGGTTCTCATGCCAGCCGTGCCCTCTCGGCCGCACTTCGTAGTATTTGCTCCCGCCTGAGTAGTGGCCGTGGGCAGCCTGCACATTGCTTGCTTGCTTCCCTGCTGAGAGAGCCCCAGCGTTGTTGGCTACAGTTGACTATCGGAAGATATTTCCTTCTCTCCGTACCCCCCATGGGGGGTCATTACGGCACGTGAGTGGATGGTACTGGGAGATACTTGGAAGGGGGACTCAGCCAGCAGGTGGAGTCCCCGGCCTTCGTCGTTTTCCTTCTGCATCTTGGATGTGATGGCTGACGCTAGGGCAGCCCTCTCGAATGCATGAGGAAGAGCTTTCTCTCCTCCAGATGGGGAGCAGAAAGCCAGAGGGAATTTGGGTTTTGCTGACCGGGGCCTGGACTTCTTACAGTCAGCATTCTGTAGAGGAAAATAAAGTAAACCGCTGTCTTGTGGAAGGCACCGCTATTCGGGTCTTTCTGTAGGTGCAGCCAGACCGGCCCTTAATTGTGCTCTGCAGTCAGGCGCTTTCTGACACGTGGTTACGTGGCATCCCCATTTTAAGCCTGAGCAAAGCAGGGCTCAGAGATAATGAGCTGGCCCGCACGCCACCAGTGGAACCGTCCTGTGGTGGCTTCCTGTCACCTTCAAGCACTCTGCCTTGAGGCCAGCCTCCTTAGGGGCCACCGTCTGCCTGTCCCCCCAGCCTGGAGCTGGGCCGCTGCGCTGCGGTTGCTGGGGAGATGGCTCCCTGTCCTTCCCTCTGCCCCGGACCAGACAGGGAGCCTGTGTGTCTCGGCCTTCTCCAGGCACAGCCACATGAGTCCCCTCAGCAGCTCTCACCTCTTGGAGCCCTCACCACCCGTGCGGCCACCAGGTCAGGAGCGTTCTTATCCCCTCTCGGTCTTGGTCTGCTTCGGCCTGAAATCCACGGGAGAGGAGGAACTCCTAGGTCACTCCGCAGAGCGGCCACACAGAAGGGGTCAGGAAACACTCTGAAAAGGAACCCGATGGGGGGTGGGGAGACTGCCCACAGGACCTTGCAGAAAAGCCAGCATGCTCGGTGAGTGCCTCAAGGCGGAAGCAAATCCCCCCTCGCCAAGGAGGGGGAGCAGTCCCAGGTGCTGAGCAGGCAGGAACCGGTGTCGCCTGCTTGGTGCCACACAAACTCCAGCTCAGGGGACTGTGTCCCGCGCGTGTGCCTCCTCTGCACCCCCCTGACGGCACGCAGCCCAGGGCCACCCGGGCTCTGCCCTGACCGCCCCGCCTTCCTGCCTTCTCATGGGTGCACACGTGTGTGTGAGCAAGCGAGCGGTACCCCCAGGTTCCGGAGGCCAGAGTCAGGAATCCAGGGGTCAGCAGGGCCGACTCCTCCAGGCGGATCTGAGGGCGTGTGTGGTTCGTGCCTCTGCAGCTTCGGACAGCCACCTGGGTTCCCCGGCTCAGACACAGCCCTACAACCCCCGGCCGGTCGCCGCAGCCTCTCTGGGGGCATGTGTCTCATTGGATTTAGGGCCCACCCAGATGACCCAGCATGATCCTGATCTCCTCCCAAATAAGGTCCCATTCGCAGGTTCTGGAAATTAGGATATGGACCTTTTCTCCCAGGGGCTCGTTCACCCCACTCAAAGGCAGACTTGATCCCAGATCATGGGGGTTATGAAGCTGGTCTGAGAGAGGATGCCAGAGACAAATGCGGGTGGAGAGCCAAGGGGTGGCCTGTCCCCCTTACCCCACCTGTGGACCCCCGGTGGACAGCAGCCTGGGGCAGCTCTGTCCCCGGGGTCAGGAATGGGTAGGTAGGGCAACTAGGCGAGTGGCTTTAGAAGAGCCCAGTGAGGGCTGGTTGGCAGTTATCTAGCTCCAGAGCAAAGGGAGTTTCCTCGCCCAGCCCTGCACTGGGAAGGAGCACGTACTGCCCCTTCGGGGGGAAGTGGGTTGTGTCTGCCTCAGAGCCCGGGCAGTCGGAGTGCCCAGCATGGGGACCTCCCTTCTGCCCTCTGAACTTCTGACCAGTGCCAGGCTGGGGCCAGGCGCCCAAGGTGCGTGCCCTCCCACAGGGCCTCACACTGTGTCACTCACCGTGGTGGGCAGCACCGACCACACAGGCCACCAGGCCTGGGCTGGACATGCAGTTAGCTGCAGCTCCCCATGGAGCAGGGGGCTGGCTACTGGCTGAGAAGTGGGGCAGGGCTGAGTCTGGGACCCATCACTGGCCTTTCACTGCCAGGCCTGCACCCGATGAAGAGGCAAATAAAGGGGAGGCCTGTTGTCATGTGCTTTTAAAAAACTTTTAAAACTATTCAGATGTAATCTCATGCTAACGCTTAAGACACGTTTCTACTTTTCCTTAAAAAGACTTGGAGAGGGGCGCCTGGGTGGCTCAGTGGGTTAAGCCTCTGCCTTCGGCTCAGGTCATAGTCTCAGGGTCCTGGGATGGAGCCCCCCACTGGGCTCTCGGCTCAGCGGGGAGCCTGCTTCCCCTTTCTCTCTGTCTGCCTCTCTGCCTACTTGTGATCTGTTTCTCTGTCAAATAAATAAAATAGATAAAATCTTAAAAAAAAACAAAAAAGACTTGAGAGCTCCAGGCCGACTCAGCGCAACCTGCCCAAAGCGTTACCCAGTGCCTTCCACAGCCGCGAGCGGCGCAGGAGCCACCACCGCCCCCGCCCCCCAGCCCGACCTCCACCTCCAGCCCCCGCCCCACCCCCACCCCACGGTGCCCGGCTCCACGCACGACCTGTGGCTCGGGCTGGGGCGCCGCGGAGTGAGTCCCGCAGGGAGCGCAGCTGTGGACCCCCGACCCACCGCGGCTGCACTCAAAGCCGCACCCGCCCTTCGGCACCGCGGACACCACGGAGGGAGCTTCCCCCGCCCCTGCGCGGAGAAACGGGACGCGGGCGGGGACGCGGGCGGGGACGCGGGCGGGGGCGCGGGCCCCGCTCCCGGCCCCACGCGGGCCCCGCCGCCTGGCCCCACGCGGGCCCTCCCCACTACCGAGTCCACACAGGCCCCGCCCCATTCCGGGTCCCGCCCTCGGGCCCCGCCCACCGGTTCCGCCTTCGCGATCTGAAGCGGGTCCCGCCCCGGACGCCGCTGAGCGGGAAGAGCCCTCCTCCGGCGCCCGGCTGTCCTCGGAAGCCCCCGCGGTCCGTGGAGCGGATCCCCGGCAAACTGGTCCTTTTGGGCAGCACCTGGCGCCGAAGACGGACGCCCTCGGAGACACCTGTTCTCCTCCCCTCCTCTGCAGCGCGGCAGAGCCCAGGACTAAAGCTGCCTCCACGAAGCCTTCTTGGGTTTCTCGGCTGGAGGCTCCCAGGCAGGTGCGCTGCAGTTATTGCATCGGTAATTACGACCCGCAGCTCCTGGGCATGGAGCTCTGGGGCGTCAGACCCTACCCTGTTTCCAACCTTCTCAGAATTCCCACTCACACCTGAACTGTCCAGCCGCAGACAGGGGCGGGTGATGTGGGCCCGGCATCCCCCAGGGGTCCAGCTGGGGAAGGGAGCCCCACCCCCCCCACCCCGTGCCCCATCCAGTGGAGACCCGCTGGGCCCTGAGCACAGACACTGGGGACTTGGAGAAGGGTCGTGGCCTCCCTGAGCCCGAGTTTCCTGCCTCCTCAGGGATTCACAGGCTCGTGTGGTTTAGGGAACACACCTTGATGACTCGGCCAGGGACGATGGTCCCATCCAGCCCCACAGCGGCCTGGGCTGAGCTCTTGGTGGCCAACTCTATGTGTGCATAGCTGGGGTGGATGGACAGAGCGAGTGAGAGCCACCCCAGGATGTCTGGGCTCTGTAGTACCCCAGGGCGCTTGCCCCCCCGCCGAGGTCTCCTCCCTGAGCCTCCCACCCCCCGCTCCCCACTACCTGGCTGGTACTGACCCCTTGGGGTGTCTGGAGAACTTGGCGCACAGGATGGTGATCCGGTGGACCTCCTTGCGGGGGCTGAAGTAGGCTACCAGCTCCTCTGCTGTGCCCCCGTAGTCCACCTGCCACAGGTATGGGCCCCGGGTATGGAGGGGCCTCTGCAGAAGCCTTGCCCCCCTCCCCCCCAGGGGCTCCCACCTCAAGTTTTCTTAGTAAAGAGATGGAAGTAGCTGCCACAGTCTCCGTCCCCCACCCTTGCTGCGGGTGGACTGGAGACAGAGACGTGTGCCCTCCATGTGGGAGATGACCCCCTAAGTTCATCTGGCCTGCCCAGACAACGTGGGCCTTTTTAAAGTGGGGTTTGTGGCCACAGTGATTGGCCAGCTGGAGACTTCCCGTGGAATGGTTTCTGTTGGGACACCAGAATGCCTGAGGACACAGGCCCCACGTTCTCTCCTGGGCAGCCCACCCCCCAGTCAGGTCCTGTCCTCTGGCTTCTCCCCTCCTGGGCCTGTGCCCCTTTCTTTAATCCTCAAGGCCAGAGGAGGTGGCTGACCCTGGGCACCCACTGCAGGGGCCCCATCTTGCCTCCTCCCGGACTCACATTGCTTGCATAGACGGATCTGTGGTCCAACTCCACCTTCTCCATGGGGGTCCCGGGGCACAGGCAACCTACAGAGAGGGGCGTCAGGATAGGGGTCTCACTGCAGGCAGGGGGCTCCAGGCAGGTGCTAAGGGCAGGCACCTCACGTTCATGGCTTACTTCTCGCTCCTTGGGGAAAAGGCTTACCCCCAGGGACTGTTCTGAAGGGCTAACAGCACCCCGGCCCCTCCCCATGGGCTGGCACCGAGCCTCCAGCATCTGCAGGCAACCCAGATGCACCAGTGGGGCAGGGGGTTCAGAGCCACGTGCCCAAGGACTTGTGGCCGACCCACCAGGGAAGGTGGCAGCCGGGCCCGCTGGCTCTTACCTGCCTCGGGGCTCAGCAGCTGCGGGACCACTGCGGCCCCCGTGCCCCGGGCATCTCCGGCCCTTGGGTCTGCTCCATGGCCCACAGCTTCAGTTTGACGGCCTCTAGCTCCTGCCCGCATGACCCCAGGTTGAGCCTGAGGCATGACGGCCCCTAGGCTCCTCTTGAGGGAGGGCAGGGGGAATAGGCCTGACCCTGTCTGTCCTCAGGGTCACTGGCTCCAAGGGGACATGCTGGGGGGACCAGGAAGGCTGTGTGGACTGGGGCCCTGCCATTCTCCCTGGCCTTGCAGGGGTGGACGTACCCGTGACCCTCTCTGGGTCACAAACATTGGCCTGGAAAAGGGTCAGGGCTGCAGCCAATGGTGCCTCTGATCCGTGAAGCACCTGAAGCCCTGGCCAGGCTTCACTGGGCCCCACGTAGACACTACCTGGTCAGGCATGGGGCACTCAGCCAGGTCCTCCCTGCCCCAGAGAGACAGGAGGGAGCCCGCCTTTTCATCTTCCTGGTCTTCCTCTGCTTCCCCTGGCTCCTCCTCCCTCCTGTCCCCACCCCCTGACCCCAGAGGGGGCTTCCAGGCTCCCCAGCCCTGGGCCTCAGGGTCCCTGGAAAGGCTTTGCAGCTAGGCCTCGGTAGGGGGTGGGAAGAGAGTGCGGCCGTGGAGCAGCAACATGCCGTGTGGGTGGCAGCTGGAGGCCTCCTTTGCTTGCTCTGTGCAAGCACCTGCCCTCCCCCAGGGCTTTAAGCTCCTCCCCAGGCCAGCTGCTCCCACTAGAGTGCTTCGAAGGTTTCCCGCTGGGCTGACCGCCAGCCCCAGCTTCTGGGCCCTTCCCCTTCTTCCTCACCCAGGAGGAACCCCCCAGGACGCTAGAGGTAGAGAGAGGAGGGGCGCCGGGAGGCAGGGCTGGGCAGGGTCTGCACCTGCATGAACTCTGCCACGCTCCCCGCCACACCTGCTCAGGGTCAGACCACGGGTGGGACGACACGGGCATAGGCGAATTCCCAAGTGCTCAAAAGCAGGAAGGACCGCACTGGGATGAGGACAGGCCTCCTGGAAGAGACAGGGGCTGCCCTAGAGGGACTGGCCAGGCAGAGCTGGGGCAGAGGACGGTGTGGGCGGAGCAACCAGCGTGAGCAAAGGCCTGGCAGGGGGTGAGGGCAGGGCGTGTGCCACAGGAGGTCAGAGGCCCATGGTGTGCACAGGGGAGGGCCCCGTCCCTGCTCCTGCCACCCCTACTGATCCCCCAAGGACACCCCTCTCGTGCCCTCACTCTGGACCCGATGGCAGGGGGAGCCAGAGTCCTTCCCTGATTATAGGTCGTAAACGTCGAGTCAGGTGCATACCTGTGATGGACACTGGAGGCCCAAAGGCCGCTTGGCTTCCAGGCTGGCTTCTGGTCCTCACTTGTCACCCCTGGAGGGTGGCTGTGGGCCTGTGTCCCCATGTGCCCTGGCTTCCATCTGTCTTCGCTGGAGTGACTGCTCTGGCTGGCCTCAGCCTGACTCGGCCTCGGTGGGGCTCCTGCTTCGTGTTTATGGGGGACTCCTCTGGGCACGTCTGCTCACCCTGGCCCAGAGCCCCCCACCCCAGGCCATAGCTGGTAGGTCCACGCTGGGCTCATTGGAGTCTCTTCCCTGGGGACTTGAACTGTGGGGAGCTGCGTCTTACATGATGCTGGCCTGCGGGCCCTGGACCCAGGACAGACTCTCTCCCCAAGGGGGCAGAGGGCGTGGGAGCGCTTGTCGCTGCTGCCCTGCCTCCTGGGCCCAAGCCCTCTTCCCAGTCGCCTGGCTCTGCGCTCTCACCACTCCGGCCCCGCGTGATCCCTCAGCCCCACGCGGCTGCTGCTGCCACACCGCCTCCTTCCAGAGTCCACAGAGCCATGCACACTGACAGCGGCGCAACCTCTGCGCCACTGTTTCCAGGAAGCCTCCCTGATTGCTCCTCCTTCTGCCAGGACCCCCCCCTCAGTCTCCCCGGGCAGGTCACGGTGCCTCAAGGGCAGCATCTGTGTCTGCACTGAGGACAGGGCCTTGGCCCAAGGCTGGCTGGGTGAGGATAGAAGTACGGCCATTCTGAAACACGAGGCCGCCGGGTCTTCTGCCTCCTGGGGGTCCGAGGCCCCATGGAGGGCCTGCAGCCCGGGCCCTTCCCTCCACTTCCACGTGGGAGGCAGAACACCAAGGTGGCTGTGTCCAAGCCAAGAGCCGGCTGGACTCAGGCTGGGCCCCCCGCCAGCCTCCGCTGGAGCTCAGATCTCTGCAATGGAAAAATGCCCTCAGCCTGCTCTCTGCTGGGATTGCTGACACACCAGGCCCAGCTGGGGCTCCCGCCAGCCGCCTGGTGGGGGTACAGACTCGCCCCCACGCTGGCCTTTCCAATGACACCTTTCAAAATACATCATGTTCCAAGCCCGGGCCCAAGTATTAATAACAGCCTTTCCTCCCGGGGCTGCCAGCACACCAGGAATGCCAAGCCCTGGGCATCCGAATCTGGCTAGGACCTGCCCTGGGAGCTGGGACACTGTGACTGCGACACCCTGGCTCCTTGGGGTCAAGGTGTCCCTTCCCTCAGTGTCCTCCCTTGGGAGGGTCTCGGGGAAGGTGCCGGGCACAGCCACAAGCCTGGGTGTCCCCGGGGCCCAAGGTCATCCAGATCACCTTGAGGACCCAGATCTTGAAAGTTCACTCCGCTTGGCAAGAGCACAGGAGGCTGTGGGTGAACTGAGCCAGGGTGTCCATTGCCATGCACACCCCAACTTACGTCACCCATCTGTCCAGCACTCCCATAGGGCAGGGCCTTGTCTCTTGCCTGGCACCGGGAAAGCCCTCTGTACAGAGATGGTGAGCGGCCCCATGAGACGCGGCTTCCCTGCGGTCACCAGGAACCAAGGAGAGGCACAGCCCCGTGATGGCAAACGTTGGCTTTATTACACGACACAGATAACGGGTGTGACCTGAATCCGGACGTCCCACAGCACCCAGCACCCAGGCCAAACACGCACATCAGGGGACACGCGACGGGGACGGCATGCCATGGGTCCCATAGCACTGAGGAAAACCCGTCACAGGAAAACGAACGAACACTCGCTCCAACTCCTTCCGGGGAGTTAAAAAAAAAAAAAAAAAAGAAGAAGAAGAAGAGGGAAAATCCATCCAATCCCCATGAGCCTGTTCCCAGGACCTGACACCCTGGAGGCCAGCCTGGCTGGGACCCCTCATCCTGGTGGACAGCAAGGGTGTCCATGGCCTCTGTCCTAATATTTTAAAAACGGCTCCAATTTGATCCCGATGTTGTTTCATGAGGGGTCTTTGGGGTGGCACTCCAAGAGCCAGTCAAGTTGAAACAAAAGGCATAGAAAGCATGCAAAATGGAGTTTTCCAGAACTGTGGGGGCCCAGACAGGTGCCTTGGCAGACGCTGGGCTCCCCAGGCCTTAACCATGAGTGGGTGGATGGAGGAGCAGATACATACCCTTAGCCCCGCGCCTCATGTTCTGCTTTCTCCTCCAATCCTGCCGGCGGGACCATCATCTGGGGGCCTTGCTCCCAGCCCCATTTTGGGAAATATCCCGTGTGGTGTGGAGCCTGGGGCCAGGAAGTGCTGGGCCTCCAGTGTCCCAGAGAACACCCCCCGCCATCAACCACATTCAGCTTGGGCAGAGGCTGTCCCTGCAGCTCTCTGGAGCTCCGAAGGGCTCATTTCCAGAGTCTGCCGGCCCAGGATGGAAGACGGGAGTGGGAAAGAGGCACAGAAAGCCATGAACACCCAGGTAGAAGAGCTCCAGGGGCACTGGTCTCTTTCTCCCCACTCCTCCTCCTTTCCTGAGGACACCTCCTCCAGGCAGTGACCCTTGGAGACAAGGACAGGACACCCACAATGTTGGGGTCTTGCCAGGGAATGTGCTCACCCTGACTGGTGGCCCTGGTCACGGGGCCCCCGAGCAGGTGTGTGGGCCATTTCCCAATGAGTGCTCCTGGCCCATGGCCACCACACTTGCCAGACAGTCTCAGACTGGCCAAACCTGTTACTAGGACATTGGTCCAGTCTATTCACAATGCCTGGAGCAGGCTTGGACCAATGGTTGAGGAGCTAGGGGAGGCCAGTTGAGTCCACAAGCAGATTCCTTTAGGGCAGTTGAGGTCATGGAAACACCCAAATTGCCCTTGTAGTTTTAACACTGCGGGATTAGGTGATGCTACTCTGGGTTCAATGGATAGAGAGGCAGACATGATGGATGGACTGAGGCATAGTTGTGTGGGTTAGATTGGAAAACAGATGGACGTATATGCGTCTGGTGTGTATTGGGGTGGATGGTGGAGAGACGGGTGATTAGGAGAAAGTTTGAATGGGAGACAGTGGAATCAAGTGGCAGCTGAGATAGAGTAATGGATGGACAGATCGATGGGTGGGTGTTTGGCTGAATGCGTAAGTTGGTGGGTGGGTGGGTGAACAGATGAGTGGATGGGTGTTTGGGTGGATGGATGGATGGATGGATGGATGATGAGGGAATGTATGGATGGACGGGTAGATGGATGGATGGGTGGGTCAGTGGGTGGATAATTGGATGGGTGAATGACTGGGTGCGTGGATGGATGGATAGATGGGAGGATGGCCATGGGGCAGTCCCTGGCATGGGCATCTGCCTCCCCTTGTCCTGCCCCTGACCCTTCTGGACATGGGTGTGTGGATGGACAGGTGAATAGATGAATGGATAGTAGTGGACAGATGGATGGGTAGATGAATGATGGACAGGTGGGTGGATGGATGGATGGTAGATGGATGGATTGGTACATGGATGATGGATGGATGGATGGATGGATTGACAGGTGGATGGACAAAAAGGATGTATGGGTGGATGGATGGATATGTGGATGGATGGATGGGAAGGTGGATGGATGGATCAGTGCATGGATGGATGGGCAGGTGGATGGATGGATGGATGATAGATGGATGGATTTGCACATGGATGATGGATGGATGGATGGATGGACAGATGGATGGACGAAAAGGATGGTTGGGTGGGTGGATGGATGGGTGGGTGGATAGGTGGTTGGGTGGATGGATGGATCAGTCCATGGGTGGATGGGTGGGTGAGTGGATGGATGGCCAGATAGATGACTGGTCAGAAGGGTTAGCTGACGTAATAAAAGAACTGAGAAACAATCGTAGTCTGGCTGGGGGGATGGGCAGAATAATGACCAGCATGCTGGCTATAGTAGGCTAGAACAGGCAGGACAGGTGGGTAACAGTGAAGGGCCTTTGGTGTCATTTTGAAGATATGTTTGAGAAAATTGGCAAACAGAAATTTGGGCCTGTCCTGATCCCTTTCTACCATGTCATTGAGATGAAAGCAAACCAATACCTCCTAGCCCCTGGCCTGTCCGTCTCCCTCTGCTGCTGAACCTCTAGACGCCCTGATGAGTGGCTCCCCCTGTGGGAGCGCATGGGGCAGTCCCTGGCCTGGGCATCTGCCTCCTCTCATCCTGCCCCTGACCCTTCTGGACCTCCAAGACTGTCTCCCAGCTTTCCTCTTTGCCTCTGTTAACACCCAAGGCTTCTCTTTGGTTGTGATGGGACCCTCTATTCTGGTGGAGTCTGGGGTAGCCCAGCCTGTTCACACGTGGAGTAGGAGGCACTAATCTTTGCAGGGACACCGCCCCACCAAGACACCACCTGGGGATGGTGACATGTCCTAATGGGTCCACGGCAAGATGGGAAACAAGGAGATAGAGGAGTGGGTGGGAAAGGTTGAGGGGGTCAAACACTGGGAGGTGGGAGGGCCTAGGGGTGCCAGCCTCCTTCTCGTTGTCCCCCCCCCCCCGCCCCGTCTGCGCACTGTATGTGCCTGGGCTTGGGACGAGGGAGCCCTGGCTGCTGCCTGGCTGGCTGCCTCGCTCTGCCTTGCTGTGGTAGCCTGGGGCTCAGAATGGGAGATGAACCCTTTGAGCTTGATTTAGGGGGAGGGAGGCTCCATGAGCACCAGCGTCTCACTGAAGCTTTGGGTCACCTGTGTGTCTAACCCTTGCGCTGGCCGGCGGGAAGGAGACTGGCCAGTGGTTTACAAGCTTAGGAGGTAGCAGGGCACGAGGGTCTCTGAGCAGAGAGCAGGAGCCTAGATCCCCTTCTGCAGACCCCCTCTTTGCATAAGAAAGGCAGGTGCACACTCCAGCCCATCTCCTAATGGCAGAAACTCTGCCACAGCCCCTCCCCAAAGCTAGCGATTCTGTGTTTGGTGCTGCTGTGAGGTCTTTGGCCGAATGGGGCCTGAGCACATGATGGACAGGAACACCAGCTCCCAAAACCTGGACTGGGCCCCAGTGCCCTGGGTGGGAGGAGCTTCGGGCATTGGCAGACGCAGAGCTTCCCGGGACAGCTCAGCTTCCTCCCTGCAGGCCCCCTGCCCCAGCTGCTGTGCTCTCAGCCCGCAGGGGCTCCACTGCCTGGCTCCTGCAGTCCCCTGGGAGCTGGCTTCTTGATATGCGGGACATGGGTGGGGGAACAACACTGGGAAGACGGCCTTTCAGAGCTGGCTGGAGAGGGACCTGTTCCCAACAGCGACGGTGGGAGGGGCTGCCCCATCTCAGACCCCCGGCCAGCTGACACACTACACTCCCTGGTGCACCTGCTTGACCCTGAGGGGGGCTTTGTGAGGAGCGGGGAGACAGGCTGGCAGCGCAAGCCAGTGGGCCCCAGGGGAGGGCTCCTGCACGCCTCGCCTCGGACCAGCAGCCTCAGCCTAGTCCTGACGTCGGGGACCTGGATCATCTGGGTCTCAGACCTGCTCACCCAGACCCCCAGGTTACCCAGGGCAGACACACTCTGGACACAACCCTGGGGAACCGAGTCCAAAAGCACCTGCCTCCAAGGTACACCACCCACACGGCTGTTTTCATAGGTTCGTAGCTTGCCAGAGAGAAAGACGGAAGCCTGGACGCATGGCAGGCGGATCCAGAGTCTCATCGAGAGCCCAAATCCGACACCGGTCCTTGCTTTTCCGAAACCCATGGAAGCGGACCTTTGACAGGTGCCTGGCCCTGTGGCTCGAGCCCGGGGACATTTCCGGAGGAGAAGGTAGGCCTGTCTCGACTTCGAGACTCGGGTTTACCATCAGGCAGGACTCAGGAAGGCCCCTGGCTGCGGCTCCTGGACGGAACCCGTCCTCCCAGGACTCAACGACGATCTCCTACAGCTCTGGGAGAGATCACAGCGATCGCACAAACCCACTGCTCCCCGCAGGACCACAGTTCCGATTTCTTTGAAAATCTATTTTCTGAGATTTCTGTGCTCCGGCGGTTTCTCTGTTTTTATTTGGCAAACAACCCTTCTCTGTTATCACCACCATGAACATCATGATTTGGACCTCTTCGAGAACTATATACATTCACATTAGCATATACTAGGACTTCCTGCCTCTCGGCGGGGCCCCCAAGAGCCCCAGTTTCAGTAGCTGGTCACTCCCCGTACTGCGGTCCTGGGAACCCCTCCCAGCGATGCGAGAAAACGCCAGACTGCGAGCCGCCGCGGGTCCACCCAAGGAGTCCCCGCGCGAGGGCTTCCCTACTCTCTTACATCTTCTGTGAGAGGGTCGGGGCAGCTGAGTGGGGTGAGGAGACGGGGCTGGGGGCCCCGCAGCGGCACAAACGCGGGGCTCCCTGCGGCCAACCCAGCCTCCAGCAGGCCGGCGAGGGCATTCTCGTTTGCAACTTTCCTTCTATTTCTGTGACAGCGTGCAGAGCGGAGAGTGGGGACAGCAGACCCTGGGGCTGGGGTGGCGGCGGGCAGCCTCGTGGGGTGCGAGGGGAGGTAGAGGAGGAGAGACGGAGAAGCAGCGTTTCCAAGGCCCAGATGCCGTCTCCTCGAGCTTTCAGAAGCAGTCAAGGATCAACCCAAAAGATTGTCACAGTTTCGTTTCAGTTATTCTCTCCTGGGAAGGACACGTTAGCGCTTTCCCACGCGTGGAAAACATGCAGCGTGATAAAGATTCACGGAGGGCGCGGGGACAGACGGGGGTGGCCCCTGCACGCGTGTGGGCAGGGTACCCTCCATCGCGGCAGAGAAACCCAAGGGACCTCTTGATGAGCGAAACCCTCTAGACCCCGTGGTCCCCACACTCCAGACATGGAGTCAAAGCAAGAGAACAGGACGACACCTGAACAAATCCAAGAGTAGAGTAAAACCGTGGACAAAATACTTTGGCAGTGACAAAACCATTTTGGATTTTGATGTCTTGTGTTTGCTTTTTGGGTTTCCTTTGGAGCAGAGGTGTGTCCGGCGTCCTTGGCTAGCTAGCTGGCAAGGTAGCTTACAGGAATGGTTCCTTTCCTTTTTTTTTTTTTTTTTTTTAAACTTTTTGGATTTCTACTTAAAGCCAAAGAGTTTAACGGTAAAGGAAAAAAAAACTCTGAAAAACGTTTCTTGAGTTGGAAATTGGAATCGTTCTTACCATCTTCACCGCATCGGCCCCACGCCCTGGGAAGAGCTCCTGGGCCACGGCGGCTCCGACCTCCCATTGGAACATGTCCGTTTTCTGTTTCCCTTTTTAATCACGAAGGGGACAAAACCCCCGTTTACCTTTGTCTACTTCTCAGTAGGTCTATTCCACAAACCCCCCAAAATTCTTCACTGAAAATATAAGCCACCGAACAGATTTCATCTTCAAGAGAAAGAGTACAAGGGTCACAGAGACAGAGACATGGGGGAGCGCGAGTGGGCGGCGGCCAGGCCGCTCTGTCGCGGGGGTCTCTGAGGACACGCGGTTGTGCTGAGACCGCCAGGTTGCTGAGGAAGTTGCGTTGATGCAGTCTTTGTTGGTTCTGTTTTCTTTTGGAGAGAAGCAGTAGCAGCAGTGGCTCCCAAGGCCCGGGGGGGCTGGGGCCAGGCGGGGCCAGAGGGCTCGGCATCCGTGGGCCCCGGCCGGGTTGGGGGCCCGTGGGCAGCGGGCGGGGGCGGGTCAGCGGGGTGCGGCGTCCAGGGGCCCGGGCGGGCCAGGCGAGCCGGGGCGGGAGGGCCCCGCAGAGCTGGCCTCACTGGGGCTGGTGGCACCCGTGGGCAGGCAGGGGCCCAGGCTGGCCGTGGCGTCGGGCGGTGCAGGCCCCGGGTCAGCCATGGCGGCCACGGGGCCCTGCAGGCTCTGGCCACACACGTGGTGGTGCTTCTCCCAGTCCCGGTGCTGGCAGAAGGCGCCACAGTAACGCGCCGCGTTGCAGCCGCTGCACGTCTCGCTAGCCTTGCGCCCGCAGTTCCAGCAGCTCTGGGTGGGGGGAGGACATGGTCAGGGGGTGGCTACGGGGCGGACGCCGGGCCCCGTCCACCCGGGTGCCTGGCCCGGCCGATGGGGGCGGCACACACCGCAAACACACGCACTTGGTCCGGCCACGGCATCAGAGCGAGAAGAGGACGGCCCTGACCAGTGACTTGCCACAGCTCGCAGGTGGCCTTCAGCGGCCGCAGCCGTGACCACGGCCACCCGGCGAGGCCGTTCTGGGGATCAGGCTTGCACTACCGGGGCACACAATTCCAGCCAGCTGCGGTCAGGTTCACGTGGCATTTACAGGACTGCGGGTCCTCTGGAGGGAAGGCAGTCACACCCTGTCCTCTCTTCCAGGAAGCCCTCCCGGGTTAGCTGGGCTCCAACCCCAGAACATGGAGCTCTGGCTGGGTAAAGACTGCCAGGCTCCGGTGTGGGGTGCACGGCCAGGCCTGCCTCAGGCCATCGGGCATCTGCTCCCTTTCTGTGGGATGAGCAGTAACTTCAGCCATACACGTGAGCAAAGGTGGGCAGGGATACCAGCAGGGACCCGAGCTGGCAGCCAGGCCGAGGGTCGGGGAGCCCATGCCTGCCCCAGAAGGAAGGCCCAGTGTCTAGTCGGCCCCCAGAGCCTCTTGGGCCTCCGCGCTTGCTCCGCTCGGCTGCACCGTCTCACTCGGCCCGGCGTGCCCCTGCCTCCGTCCTCGCCGCCCCTTCCTCGCGGGGGCACTGCTCCCCCAGGTCCCTGCCTGGCTTGCTCTCCCCTCCTCCAGGACTCTGCTCACACGTCCCTGCCCCAGCCCCGAGCGGTCCGCCTGCTCTACCCGCCTGCTCCTCCCGAGCTCAGTGTCTGCGGAAGCAGCCGCACAGGCTGACCCTCGGGGCCCGTCCACGCACACGCACACGCACACACCAGGGCTCTGGAGATGTCTCCCTTCCAAAGGGCAGTTCCAGGAGCCCCCTGGACAAGCTGTCTCCCTTTCCCTGACTCCTCTGACATGAGAGCCCTTTCTGGACGAGGACGAGAGGCACCCTGGCCCTTCCTCTGCTGGACCCCGCCCAGCCCCTGATGCCCGGGCACAAGCAGGATGCTGGCGCTCACACCCCTGCTGAGCACACGCGTGGGCAGCAGCCGGGGAGGCGCTCCACGTGCATCTGCGGTCTCCACTCTCCTGGCGCCCCTGATGTCACCGGGTAGCCGGAGCACGGGCGTCGGCCGGCCTAGGTTTGAATCCTGGCCCACGAGGCCTCAGGCGTGGCCTAGAGCAAGCCACCTAGCCCTGGAGCCCTCAGTGTCCTCAACCGCGCGATGGTGAGCCCCAGCTGCCCAAGGTCGTGAGGCTGGGAGGCGACACGATGAAGGTTCGGGGCCTGGACCTGGAGGCTGGGGCCGGGGTGGGGGGCCGGCGGGCAGCCGTACCTCGCTGGAGTCCTCCTGCTGGTTGACGACGGTCAGGGCGTCCTCCGAGGCCTGCCGCCGGGCTTCGGCCAAGGCGCGCTCCATCTTGGCGCGCTCCGTGCTGATGAGCTCGTGGGCCTTCCGCTCCGCGTCCGACACGGCTTTCTGCAGCTCGGACATGGCCTGCCGCTTCACTTCATTCACCGCCTCCTCTGCAAACGACACGCGGGCTGTCCACACGCCGCCAGGCCCCGCAGGGCCTCCTTGCGTTGTGTGCACCTGCGACCGGCACGCGTGTGGCAGACTGGTGTGGGGGCGTCTCCCAAGCCTGGCCCTTCGCTGCTGTTCCCAAACCTCAGAGTGTGGTGGCACTGCCCTGGGGGGCGTGGCCAAGCCCACCCTGATGCGGACCCCATGGGCATGAGAGAATGAACCCTGGAATCTCGGAACCCACGAGTTCCAAGAGACACTGATGCTGCTGGTGCCGGCACTCACCTTGAGAACCAGAGCTATACTGGTCTGCCCCCTGGACAGTCTGCTTCTCCTGGGCCGTGCTAAAGCAGTCCAGGGTCACCCCCTCTAGGGCTCTGCCTTGCTGTCACTCCGGAAGGCCTCTGTCACCCACCCATGCTCCCTCCGGCCTGCTCCCGCCTAAAGATAAGCCCGCCTGGGGCTGTGGCGCGGGCTCAGCAGTCTGGCTGAGCCCAGAGCGTCTGTTTGGGTTTCACGGTGCCTCCAGCCCTGGCAACCACCCACGGCCGCTCAGGCTTTACTCAGTTCACCTGGCAGTGCTCTTCCTGCAATGGTGTGCAGGGGCAGGGACGAGCAGGGCTCAAGGAGCCTTCCGTGCGAGCCTTTGCGCGCCGGTTTGGTCGGCTGCCAGCGGAGCTCGAGAGAGCTGCCCGCCCCCAGGTCACCCCGGGAGTGCCGTGCAGCTGCCGCCAAGGGTCTCCCGGGGGCAGAGGGGACAGGCCAAGGGACATGAGGACCCCCTCCCACTGTCCAGGCCTGGGCCTCCCCATCTTGTTCCAGGCAGTTGCTACCCATCTGTGGCCTCTCGGTCTCGGAGTCTGGGGAGGGGATGCTCCCCTCTCTCCACTCTCAAGATTCTGAGACTCTCTCCCTCTGCCTTACACTTCCCCTTGAGTCCATCCATGAACCAAAGCATCTCAGGGACCCTGCTGCTTTTCTCCCCGGGCGCCCCCCAAGGGAGCCCCCGCCCCCCTCTTTTTTTCTCAAGCTGCCCACTGGCTCCTACTTCTGCCCGGCCCTCCCCATAGTGTGTCCCTATGTGCAGGGAGTGTCCCTGGCACAGGACTCTGTGCCACACCCAGAAGGCTGCAGGCACCCCAGCTCTTTGTCTCCCCCACGTGTGTCTGTGCACACGCATGTGTGTGCAAGACCCAGGGACCCAGTCGGTTCTGCTGAGCGGCACACTCGTTTGCCTGAAGACGGCAGGTGGCCACCGTCCTACACTGAATACAAAGTGCACCCTGAGCCTTCCCGCAGGGTCCACAGAGCCCTGTGCACCCCACGCTGACGGAAGCCCTTGCAGATGGCAGGGCACGGAGGGCACGCTGGGTGCCCCCACCCCCCGCCCCCACCCGCACTCACCAGCCTTCCTCCATATCTCCTCGGGCATGTAGCCAGAGAGGCTCCGAGGCATGAACTCCCGGTGGGCGTCTGCAACACAGGGACACAAGTGTCACACACCGAACGGGCCACACCCAGCCGGGTAAGGAGAACACACTGTGTGTCCCTGCGGGGGGTCTCCTGGCACGCCACTGGGTCGGAACCCTGTATCCGCTATGGTGGGGGCAGGGCACTGCCAGGAAGGAGGACACTCTGGGCCCCTTGGCCTCGGCTGGGACCTGGGCCTCGCTCGGTTTCCGCGGTCACCTTCCCTGAGTCAGGGCTTCCGGGGCTTTGGGCCGTATCCTTATACCGTAGTGCCAGAATGGGGGTGCCGGTCTCCGTCCTTGATGCCCCTGCTGTGCACCCCTGCCCCCCGTGGTGCCCCCTCGCACGCACCTAGTGGAGACCCCTGTGCACCCGGGGAGCTGTTGAGGGCCCGGGTGGGGGCAGGTGCGGGGCCCTTCTTGGCATCCTCGCTGTCACTGCAGCGGCGGACCCAGTGGCTGAGCTCCTCCCGGTCGGCTTCTTGGCACTGGCGCAGCACCGTGAGCGAGCGCCGTGTCTTCTCGGCCATGTCCATGATGCAGTTCAGAAGCTGTGGGCGGGCAGGCGGGGTGGGGAGCGCGTGGGGCTGGGGGGGCTGCTCTGTGGGGCACGGCCACGGAACTTCTCCTAAGCCCTGGGCCTGGCCCAGCCCGCCAGCCACGAGGGCCGCCCCAGTGTGCTCCGGGCCACGGTGTGAAAACTGCCCCCTGCGGCCTGGAAAGGCGCCGGCCTGGGGTGGGGGTGGCGGCCGGACTCTCCGTCTGGGGCCGCTCTTTCAACGCTCCAGGCTGTGCTCTGCCGGGGGAGAGCAGATGGGCCAGAGGTGCTCTAGGGACCACACCTGCCTGGGCTCCCTTCCCACAAAGGAAGCAGGGGAGGGATGACCCTGAACACAGTGTGGAAGGGGTCCCAACCCCCCAAGCCCCCTTTCTCCCTGAGGCAGAGGTGCTCGGTCCGGGCTGACGGGCCCAGGCAGGTAGGCGCATAGCAAAGCGGGGCCCACAGGGAGCCTGTTCCCCCCAAGCCCCAGGGCCCCACGGGCTGGGCGGAGCCCCAGGAGTCTCCAGGCGCTGGGCCTGGACACTCACGTTGTTGACATGCTTCCACTCCTCCGCCCACTCCCGCTCGGTGAGCCTGTGGTCGATCACCTCCTCCTGCCGGGACCCCGGCGCCGCTGCAGGGTGCGCAGACGCTCAGTCCAGACCCTCGTCCCAGGACCCCCTGTCCTGCAGACCCCGCCCCTCATGCCCGGCAATGGTCTTTCCTGTGTCCCTTTCCCAGCCCCGTGCCCTCCAGGCCCCGCCCCACACCCAGGCCCCTCCCAGGAACTCCAGGACCCGCCCTGTGCTCCCAAGCTCCGCCCCTCACCCCAGGATCTGTCCTTGGGCTGGGCTTTGCCGGCCTAAAGGAAGTGCAGAGGGTGAGGAGGAGGACCCTGAACACAGACCCTCTGCCCACTGCCTTTGGGGGTTGGTCAAGAACAGGCCTGGCCTCTACTCCGTGTTTGGGAGGAAGAGACGGGTCCCCATCCCTCAGTCCAGGCTGGGCCACCCCTCCCCCACCTCCCTGTCTCTAAATGGAGCGTATCTCCCTTTCTCTGCTGCTGCTGCCCATGAAGCTGCCTCAGGCCCCACTTTGATGGCCTTGTCCCTCCTCCAAACTGTCAGGGGTCACTGGCCGGTGCCCGGCTCCAGCCTGGCTTCAGCCCACGCTGCCCTACGCCCAGGCAGCCAGCTGGACTCCTACACACCCCTCAAAGCCCAGGTCCCAAGCCCCCTCCTCAACAGCCCCAAGCCCTTGAGAATTCATTCAGCCCCACAGGGATCTGTGTGCAAAACAGTCCTGGCTGCTGCCCACTTCATTCTGTCCTGGGCAGGGCTGCTGAGTCTCCTGGGTCAAAGTCCAGTGGGACAAGAGGCTGGGCTCTGGCCCATCCGCTGGGTCCAAGGGGGCCCCCTGGGAGACAGGGAGGTCTGGGAAACCCTTGTTCCCCACAGGCCCCAGGTCCCTTCTCCTCAGTGCTCCGTGTGCATTTCCCTACCCTGCTGACCTTCCAGGGTGTGAGAAGGCCCTCCGGAGGGTCACGGGCGGGGAGGGCCCCCCAAAGTGGCTTCTACCGTCGCTCCCATCCGACAGACGAGAACACCGAGGCTGGCTCAGGGGGTGTGACTGCCCAAGGTCCCCCAAGGTCAGCCGGAGCCTCAAGTGTGCCCTCAGCTACTGGCCCGCAGAGCTCCAGCGACTGAAACAACGGAGTGTCCTCCCTGCCTCTCAGCGGTGGTGAGACACAACCCTAAACCACCGCAGCAGTGCCTGCCTGTCCTCGTGCTGTTCCTGACAGCTCAGAGGCTCTGGGCCGCACGCTGCTTTGGGTGCTCCCGTCTAGGGGCCCCGAGCCTATGCCCGGTAACCCAGGGCTGGCCGGGGCTGCCCGGCCTGGGCTCTCACTGTTTAGTCCTTTTCCAGTCCCTGAGGGTCCTCTAGCCTCCCCAAACCTGAAATGCCTCTTCAAAGTGCGGCGGGAATGAGTGAGAGGTGGCGGCCCCAGCCTGCCGTCCACCACCCGGCCCTGCCACCCACGGAACCAGGGCCCGTGCCCACACCCCAACCAAAATAGTGGCTGAGATGTGCCTGACAGCTGGTGTTTATTTTTGCATTAGCAGAAGCGGGTGGGAAGTAGCACCTGCCTGACCCACTGCAGGGAGCCAGACGCTGTCACCTGCTGCCTGGGCCCAGGCCCTGGAAGCTTCCGCAGGGTGGGGGTGGGGAGTTGGCCTTGTACAGGTCGAGGCCTCTGCTGACCCTGCCTCTGGGGCCCCCAAGGGCGCCCTGGGACTCTCTGGGGCAGCTGTTTCCAGGCTGTTCCCCAGGACGCTGGGGGCCCTGGGTTGTGGGCTGGTTCTCTTATCTCTTAGTCCTCAACACAGAGGGGGTCAGAAGGTCAGGCAGGTAGACGAGAAGGCTTTGGGCACATGCACTGGGTTTTCTGGGTCTCCTCATCTGTGATGTGGGCCTGCCCTCCCGTCAGTACCAGGCCTTCCCCTGTGCCAGGCCGCGTGTGAGGTCTCCCCACCCCGCCCGGAGGAGTGGGACGCCTGCCAGCTGACAGAGGAAGAGACTGAGCCTGGGAGGTCAGTGGACGCATGGGAGGCTGCAGGGTGGGAGCTGGTGCCTCTCTGAGGCTCCCTCTGTCCCCCGAGAGCTGGACTCCTGCACGTCCCTCCCTCACGCACTGGGGTCTGGTATGTGGGCCTCGCTCTCCCACTCAGAGAGCTGGACACGCCCTGCGTCGTCAGTGGTACTCAGAGAGGGCTCGTGAATCTTAGGGGGGCATTTGCTTTCTCTCAGGATCCTGGGCCCAGAGTGTGGGAGTCCCTGGAAGCAGGCTCACACCCCCAGCCTGCCTAACAGGGTCTCCTGCTGGCTGGCCGGGCCCCCAGCCTCCTGCCGACCCGCAGGACCCGCAACCCCCAGGCAGCACGTCCTGTGTGTGGACGTGGCCAGCGGCCAGCGCCCTTCTAGGTTCCCATAGAGGGGATGCCTGGTCCCAGGGGACAGGCAGCTCTGCAACCACACCCCTTTCCGCCAGGGGAGGGAGGCCCCCCCAGCCATCAGGGATGTCAGACCCCCAAGACAGAGGGCTGGGAAAGATGGCCCTCGCTAAGGCCAGGGGCACGCCCCACTCCACTCCAATCTTCCCCCACGCCTGTTTCCTCGGCATCCTTCCTGGACAGACAAGGCCCAGAGGCATCTGCCTATCTCTCACCGCGGCTCAGTGTCGCTCCCCAGCCCATGCAGGCCCACGTAGGCCACCCGTGCTCCGCTCACCGAGCTGCCGATGGCGCTCCCGCAGCTCCCGGGGGTCGGGGTGGCGGTAAGAGTCGCGGAAGTGGTGGGCCATGGCCATGTCCTCCAGGCGGTAGTGCGGGGGCGGCGTGGGGTGGGGCAGCCCGTTGCTGGGGCTGTAGCGCTGGGCGGGGCTCAGGGTGCACGGCCGTTTGCTGAGGTGGTCAGGGTGCAGCGGGTCACGGTCTGACCCATTGTCTTTGGTCCTGGCCCAAAGAGCAGGTGAGGTCAGAGACCACGAACCGTGGACAGAAGCCCGGGCAGGAGGGGTGAAAGAGAGACAGGCACGGGCAGGGAGAAGGAGAAAGAGCCACAGGGCAGAGACAGATGCACAAGGAGAGAGACAAGGCCCAGCCCAGCCCCTCCACTCTCCCTCCTCCTGTGGGGCTCGTGCCAGCTTCCACTGCCCACTGGTGTCTGGGCTCCTGGGGCCGCGGTCAGGGAGCCTGAGCCTCTGCTGAGGGCCTAGGAAGACAGCCACGCGTTCTCCAGCGGCCAGACAAGCGTCTGGCATTGTGGCCCGCACTGAGGGCCAGCCCAGCCACCTGGAGACCTCAGGTGCCTGGACGCTCGTGTCCACCTGCAGCCCAAATCGAAGAGCCAGGCCGTTCCCGGCACACAGACTCCCTCCTGAACACTCCCTTGTCCTTCCAGGGGCCCCCCCCGAATCGCTGGGTTGCCAAGCTCCGGACCCCGTCCCTCTGCGGCCTCCCCCCTCAGTGCCCCCTACCTGTCAGGGGTCCTCCTCTTGCCATGCTCGTTGGCGTCCAGCAGGAGCTCCGAGGAGTCGACGGGGGAGGAGGCGTTGGCGTCCAGCAGGAGCTGCTCGTGCTGGGCCAGGTACTGGGCGGGGGTCTGCTTGGCGAGGCGGGCACAGTGCACGAGTTCCCTCTGCAGCAAGGGCAGGTTTGCCTGCGGCAGGGAGAGACGGCGGGGGTCACTGCTGACAAGGGCCAAGGCCCAAGTGTGCTCTGACGCGCAGTCGGGAGGCTGGCGGCCAGCCCTGCTCTGGGACCTCGGGCACACTGCGCGAGCTCTCTGGGGTTCCTCCAGTACAGTCTGGGAATGGGGGTGGGCACAGTGATCTGAGGTGCAGTGGGGGCCTGAGCCCAGATCCTGGACCCGCAGGCTCAGGTTTTCCCGCTTCGGCGAGCTTCCTCCCCTGGGGGCATCCGGAGAAGGCGAGGAAGGACTCATAAGCAGGGCTCTGCCTTCACCCGTGGGGGCACCAGTCAGCTGCTGTGTGGAGGGGAGAGCTGAGGCTCAGGGAGGGCAAGGGGGCAGCCCCCCCACAGCAGACCATGAAAGGAAGAGCTGGGAACAGCGCCCTGTGTGTGCGCTCCAGACCCTGACGCGCAGCCCTGGCTCTCCCACCTCCTGCGGTGCCCTGCCCAGCCCAGCCCCGAGCAGCCTGGAACCCAGAGCACACGTGGGCCAATGCCCACCCCACTTGCAGCATCACATGCGTCCCCGCTCGCGGTCCTTACAAACACCCATGGACACACGTGACTACTTGGTTCCGCGCCTGTGGGTGAGGAGAGCACAGCTCACATCCAGGGTGGGACATGGGACCCAGGGGCAGTCCCAGCCGCTGCAGCCCCAGGCCTGCTCCCAACCCCGCCCAGCGTGGGCTGTTGGGCTGCACGTGGGCTCCTCCAACGGCACGGTGGGGGCAGCGGACAGGCCGGACGGGGGCCCAGAGGCGGGCTGCGTGGGAGAGCCAGCAGCTCCAAGTGTTTGCAAATACACACGGTCCCCCAGCTTTCCCATGGCATCGCAGAGCGGCCGCCGCCTCCTGGCTCTCCAGCTCCCCGTGGGCGCGTCCAGCCAGACTCGATCGCGCAGCCGGCGTGGGTTTGTCAAGCAGAGCCGGCCGCTAGGCCTGTTTTCTATTTGGAGAGCTGAACAGGGGCCAGCCCGCCATCTGTCGAACACGTTTGGAGCATGAGCTGGGAAAGGAGGTCCCGGGAGGTCTGAAGACGCCAAACATCCTCCTCTCCTTCCCCACCCCCCATGGCCTCCCCTCAGCTGGCTCAGCAGGGTGGGGACTGCTGGGGTACCGGCTGGCCGGCTGGTCGCTGTTCAGGCCGGGGAAACATCTGGATTCCTGGCTGGCTGGGGCCAGCTGGGAGCCGCGGCTGAGGGCGGAGGGCTGGCCGGGTGGGGCAGCATCTCCCAGCTTCTGGGAAGCCCCACCACATGGGCCTGCACCGTGTCAGGCTGAAAAGAGGGTTCAGGGGTCTCAGGGTCCTTGGTGGGGTGGGGAAAGGGGAGCCACAGGCCAGAAGAATGAGGGTGGACTGCGGGGCAGCTGGTCTCACACATGCCTCTGAGGCAGTCATCCCCATTGTTTTCCCAGGGCCCCGGTCACAGGGGAGACCCAGCCACCGATGTTGACAGGCTGAGCTGGTCACCAGAGCCCCGTGAACACCAACACTGCAGGAAGGCCCTGAACCCCCTTCTTCACAGGCGGGAACTCAGGCCAAAGGGAAATCAATGTTTGCACGGACATGTGCAATTGTGGGCTTGGCTGAGCCCCCTGTCTCACGAGGACTTGTGTTGCTTCTGTGGCCTGTCCGGGACCTTCCCTGATGCCCACACGGCTGGGGTGCGGCAGGCCCGGTGGTCAGGCCACCCTGCCTCCACCCTGGGACCCTGGGTGAGACCTGTCACTCGTGTCTCACTTGCAGCGGGGCCGTGTGAAGCTCCCTGTCCTCTCAGCCGCATGCGCTCCTGCCCCATTGAGGGTTACTGTGGGGGCGGCCCGAGACCCCAGCTCTGCGCTCTGAGCCAGGCCTATGACAGTTCCTGCCTCTTTGGCAGGCGATAAGGCCCCTGTGACAGCTCTTGCCCCACGGTGGGCCTGGTGGGTGGTGAATCCTTGGAAGGGGCTCCCCACCTCCAACCCAGGTCCCAGACGGGAAACCAGGGTTGTGCACCCTCGCAGTGCCGTGTTCTCAAGTGGCTGGGGCTTCCGCTGGAGTGGTGTGGGGGCAGGACCTCAGGGGCTCGGCCTGCTGATGGAACTGCCTGCACCCTGGAGCTCCAGGTGAGGGAGACAGACTCCGTGACCTTAACCATGTGCTGGCCCTGAGCCCCCCCGCCCCGAGGGGGGGCGGGACACAGGCACAGAGCGTGGCTGCCTGGTGACCACGAGAGCAGTCTCGGTGTGAGAGCCCCGGGAGCCCTTCGAGAGCTCCATGGCCAGAGGGGACATAGAGCCAGAGGGCACCGTCACAGGCGGTGCTGGGCCCTGGTGTGACCCGCCTGGCGCCACATTGAGGGGAGTTTGGGAGGACCCTGTGTGGGGCGGCGGGGCTGGGGGCAGGGGGCCGGAGGCCTGGCTGGGCCCAGAGCAGGGGCCCCCGGATGTGCCCTGCTCCTCCAGCAAACGAGGGCAGCTGAACGGACTGTGACATCTGCTGTAAATATTTGATCTGACGGAATAAGCAGGCGCACTGTGTCCCCAAAGATGGGGAGCGTGGAGTCAGCAGCCAGTGGCAAGAGGGCAGGGCGGGGCTCCTGATGAATTGTGAACGACTGCCGGATGGGCCCGAATGTTGGCGCTGCCGCGGGCCTGCGTGTGAGCACAGCAGGGTGTGGGCGGGAGGGCAGGAAGCAGGGAAGAGAGGACGGATGTGGGGCGGGGACCCAGGGTCCCTTTGACAGGGACTGCAGGGACCGCGGTGCCAGCCCAGGGCAGGCCCTGTAAAGGCCCGGGTTTGGTGTCTGATGGCCCCGGGGCGTCCGCACTGCAGCTCTCTACCGTGGGGACCTGCGAGCCAGGAACGGTGGGAGTTCCTGTGCCGTCCCCTCACAGGGCTGCGGTGGGGGGCAGGGGTCAGCAGGGGTGCTGGGAAGAGCTTTCTAAGCAGGCCTCATCCACAGACGTTGACGTGCCCAGATGAGGACGCCCCACGTGAAGTGAGCATCTGCCGCCTTCCCAACGGCGAGGGCGACTTCCGTGGCACGTTTGCAGACACCAAGTCCGAGGGGCTGAGCTAGCTTGGCCCAGGTTGACAGCAGCGGCTCAGGGGCGGGGCTCAAAGGCAGGAGCATCTGCCCTTGTCTGTCCTCAAGACCCTGGAAGGCAGCCCTGGCCAGGGCCCGCCGCGCCAGTGAGCAGGGCCCGGGGAGACGGCAGCGCCTAAGTGAGCTCTGTGACCACCAGAGGGGCTCAGAAGTAAAGCGTCACAGGGTCACATGCATTTGGGAAGCATTTCACCTCTGCCCTCTCCAGAGACACGAGACCCTCCTGGTGGAGGGAAGGCCCTGAGAAGTCCCGCAAGGAGAAAACGGCCCCGCGGGCTGTAGAACTATGCTTGTCCTACTTTGTATGCACACGGCCACCCGGCCCCTTGTCACAAGGCAGATTCCGACTCCGGGGCTCTGGGCTGGGGCCCAGGAAGCTACATGGCTCACAGCCCTCGCGTTACTGCTGCAGTTGGCCCGCCACTACCCTTCCCTGCGCCGAGGCCCTTGTCCGCTGATGGCCCTCCATGTCTGGCCACACAGCCCTCATTCTCTCTGACACCACCCGTCTGTCCGTCGGCCAGTCCCTTCATCTGTCCCTGTCGCTCTCCCCTCCATCTGCTTCAGCCTCACACCAAACACAGGAGACACATTCCTGCCTCAGGCCTTCGGGCGTGTAGTCCCTGCTGCTCTGTCCTCTGTGGCCCACCTGCCTCCCTCCCTCGTCCTCCTCACCCCTGCTGATCTGTAGCCCTGGCTGGCTGGCTGAGCTCCCTCACACCATGTCCCCAGGCCTCCTGCGGGCCACCGGGCGCACAGCAGGTGCTGCAGGAGGAGGGGTGCGTTTGGCCAAGGCAGTGGGACCGAGCTGGGGGCAGGGTCTTGGAGCCCTGGGACTGGAGGGAGCTGGTCTGCAGTCGCAATGAGTAAGAGTTGGCCCTGGCTGGTCAGCGCTGTTCCCACACAGGAACCCGTGGGGTGGGCCGAGCGTGGTGCCTGGTCACGGCAGGCGGGAAACAGACATGGGACGGCGTGGGGGCCCCGCCGCTGGGGGACGGGGACGCGGGCTCACCTTCAGGAAGGGGATGACGAAGGGACGCAGAGGGAAGTTGGTGGCCTCCTGAAGCTTGGAATGGAACTCCTCGATGGTGAGCGTGGAGTTCTGGGCGAGGAGACACGGCCACAGTCAGCCCGAGCCCCGCGGCATGGCCCCACAGCCCGCCGGCCCTGCTGGCCGCCCCACTCACCACGAGCCCCAGCACCAGCGTGCGTACGCGCTCCCCGATCTCCGGGGAGATGTCGGTGCCGAACTGCTGCAGGGTGGTGAGGAAACGCTTCAGCTTGCTGAGCTGCCGCGCCCCGCAGGCCGGGGGCAGGTGCTGCGTAGACAGCGAGGCCGTGGACGAGGTGGCCGGGCCATTGCTGAAGCCGCTGGGTGTGGACGGCGCTCCGTTGACGGCTGTGGGCGAGTGACCGCCGTTCATCACTGCGGGAGGAAGAGGTGGGCTGAAGATGACGGCACAGGGGGCCGCGGGGCCGGAGCCCACAGCGGGGGCATGGGGGCACTGGATGCCCCGCACGGATGGGCAAACAGGCCCAGGTCAGCAGCGGGTGGGGCTGGGCAGGCATGGTCCCCTGACTGCACCAGGCCTCTGGCCTTGCCCTGGGCTGCATGGCCAGGCCCTCCACAGCCAGAGGCATGCCACACCAGGCCCCCCGCCAGGCTGCTCAGGGGTCCGCTGGGAGTGGGCAGAGGGGCTTCTCCTCCATGAGGGACCTGTAGACCTCTATCCCCATTCAGGGGATCGGGGCTCACTGTTCCAGAAAGGCCATGACCCTCACCTCGGCCATGACGGCCCCGAGTGGTGCCCCATGGCCTCCACAGGCCCCATCACTTACGTTGACAGGGCTTGTGGGGGCACAGAGGGGCCTGGACACCCTGCACGGGTAGGGCTGGATCCTGGCTCAGAGGCTCCTGGTGGGCTGCTGTCTGGGGCTGCCACACCCCAGGGGTGAATGCGCGGGAGCCCCGGGCTGTGCAGGGAGGACAGGCAGGCGCCTGTGCGGACCGGAGGCCGCTGTGATGGGCACGCTGCCAGGGTCAGGGGAGTGGCACCGGTGGTCCCCATGGCCCCCACACTGGGGGCAGTGTTCCAGGACGGCGGACACCTGCGGTCACTGTGCCACGTCCTGGGACAAGACCTCACTCCTCAGCTTTGAGGGACAGAGGGAAAGGCTGAGCCTGAGCCTGGCCTGCATCCCAGTCCCCTGGCCTCAGGGGTCTGACCTCAATGACCAGGGTCTGCAGAGATGGCAGAGAGCAGGGGCTGCTGGGGCCCGTGGTGACAGTGGCCGGGGCTCCAGATGTGGGAGGGGGGCTGACACGTCTGGGTTCCTGAAGCTTGTCTGATACGCCCAGTGGTCACTCACACCTTGCCCCCGTCTGCCGGCTGCCCAGGCAAGTGCTCAGGGTGGCCCCCATGTTCCTGCACTGAGCCCCCGGCACGCTCACTGGCCCATTCCTCTAGCGGCACCTGATCCCCGTACCCCGACACGTACCCTCTGGTCCCCACCCCCGCTCCCCACCTCAGCATCCTTGCACGCTCTCCCACGCACACGCACTCGTGTCTGTACACAGGTGCACGTGTGACCTCCATGCAGACATACCCATGTCCTCTCAGGCCCACGGGACACACAGACATGTGCGTGCAAGTGGACACGGACGCTCACGCTCACGCACGCGCAGGCACACACATGTACGCACGGACACACCTGGACACACGCACACAGCCCCGCACGCGAGTGCGAGAGCACCCACGTGCCCAGCAGAGGTCCCTGCACGCAGGCCCCCGCGCCCCCTCGTGCAGCTGCCGTCCTCAGGGCCCCACCCCGCCCGCCCTTCCCGCTGGGCTGCGCACGAAGCCCGAGCCGGGGAGTTGGGGGCAGCTCAAGGCCGCTGCTCCCTCGGGACAGACTGTCTCAGGGCTCTGGCCCCTCCAGGGACCTCTGGCTGAGGCCCAGCAGCCGGCAAGCATGCGATGGGGGGCAGGAGCTCCTTTCTGGGGGCTGGGGTGGGGATGCCGCCAGGGTCCGCTCTCCATGAGGCGGCTTCTCCTGAGCGCCCTGCACGTCTGCCGGCCGGGGCCATGGGGGTGGGGGTTCCGTTCCGGACCATGGCTGCCCTGCCCATCCTCACCGGGCCTGGGCAGTGTCCTCTGCAGATGCTCTCGGCCTCACCTGGCCTGGAGGCACAGGCCCACACGCCCGCCACCTCCCCGGGCCTCAGCCTTCCCCCAGCTATGGCTTTCCCGGGTCCACGTCACCCCCTCCACCTGCCCTGCAGGCCTGGGGGACACGGCTCCCCCTGAGTCCGGCCCAGGACTGCACTCTCCCCCGTGCCCATGCCCGCCCCCCCCCCAAGCCCGCTAGCCCTCTGTTAACCCGGAGGCTGCTGTCGGCGGGCTTGGCCCCACAGACGCTGCCCGCACCTCCCTCCATGCCGGCCTCCTCCCCCAGACCCGCTGGCCAGAGACACTTGCAAACGTCAATCCGTGAGTCCCTGAGTGGGCCAGGAGGTACCCAGTCCACAGATGGCCATGACCACGCACACTCCATGCACTTCCCCAGAACGTCTGCCCCCCGCGGGTTGACCCCCGCACACCATAGGACCTCAGCGGCAGACAGGCCCGGCCTTGCCCTTGTGGCTGGGAGGGGGCATCCTGCTCGCGGCCTCACCTCTGCCTGGGAGGTGCGAGTGGGGGGCCTGGACTCCATTTCTCCGTTTGCAAGTGGCCCTTGGCCTGAACTAGAGGACAGGTGTTGGTCCCCTTCCGCTCCACGGTTCCCTGGATTATGGCCTCGGCTGCCCTTCTACCACCGGGAGGAGCTGGAAGGCTTGGCCCTGACGGCTCCCGTGTCGGGGGCCACTCGTCAATAACGGGCCCTGCTCAGCAGGAGTTTGGGAGGCACTGCCCGGTCAGCACGCGCCGCCTCCTGTCCCCACACGGGGCCTGCGTGCTCACGTCAGCCATCCCCTCCCCAGGAGGCACCCACAGTCGGAGCCCGTTCACCCCCTGGTCTGAATGGCCTCAGGGGCACCTTCCGGGGCCTCGAGGGGACACACCAGCCCCAGAGCGTCCCCTCATTTGCGGCTTCCCTCGCTCTCTGATGGACAGTGAACGCCGGACAAAGGCAGGAAGCGTTCTCGCCCTCACCCTCTCCGAGGTGCTGTCCGGAGGACCTTCTGGAAGAGCAGGGGACCCCACTGCTGGGCCCATTCTCTCTCTCCCATCAGCTCCAGCTGATGCCCTGGTCAAGAGTGATGACAGCCGCTGGCCGTCCCTGCACCCAGGCCAGGAGAAGGCTCTGCTGGCCCAGGGAGCTCACCGCCGCAGGGGCCCGATTCCTTGCAGCAGAGCTGGGCCATCACCCGGGGTCTGGAGCTTCCCGAGGCCTCTGAGACCAGCGGCTTTCTCTACCTCCTGGGCCCCCACGCGGCCTGGCCTGGACCTGACCTCCCTGCAGCTCTCTTACCAGCTTGCCCTTGGCGCCTGGGTCCTCCCGGTGGCCTGCTTGCCCTCGCTCGCCTGTGTTCCCTCCCGCGGGCTGCTGGGCAGTCTCAGCAACTTGCTAAAGAGACGCTGAAAATAACCCCCAGCCACAAGCGCTTTCATTCCCACAACAGGTGTGTTACTAAGTTAGACCGCACACGTGTCCCCGGCTGGGGTTTGGGGGCACACACGAGCACCCCTGTGGCTCCCCCGGCCCTGGGGCCTGGGCGGGGGTCGCGCTGGGACATGGAACCCACAAGCAGCCCCTCCCGCCAGCCCCTTTCCCGTCAGCACCGCGGCTCCTGGGACACGGTGGGCCCCCTGAGTCTGGGCACAGCACACGACGATGGCAGCAAGGACAACGGCCTCGTGGGATGTAAACAATGCAGGACCGTTATGCCACCTCCTGATCACAGCCTGGGGGCTCCGCGGGGCCACCCTGGGCCAAGCAGTCCCCTGGCCTAGAGTAGGGCCTGACCTGAGCATGGCCCTTAAGTGTTTCCTGCCACGGGCATCAGCAGGGTCCCACGACTACGGCAGAAACATACTGGTGACCAAGCGCCCAGCGTGTGAGACCAGCCGCATCTCACGGCTCCTTGTAATTGCCCGTGGCACTGGGTGCTGGGCTGAGTACCGTTTCACAGGTGGAGAAGCAGCTGCAGTACCAGCTGCGGTGGGGGGTGGGGCGGTGGGCGCTGGGGCTGAGCGACCAACTTGCTGTTGACAGGATCTCACAGATCCCACAGGATCTGGACCTGCCTTACTCTCCCTGTCCTGTGGCTGGGGAAAAGGGAGCCCAGAGAGGCCACCCACCTGCCCAGTGCCACACAGCTTGTGAGCACAGGGCTATGGATGTGGGTCTGACTCGGGGCACTACGCTCTGCCCTCCTGGGCCTGCCCCTGTCCCCCTCCTGTCTAAGGGAGGCGGGGCTCACGAACACAGCAGATGCGGTGATAATGGGGTGCAGGCTGTGGGGGGCACTGCTGCGGCCTTCCCAGAGCAGAGTGTGCTGGACAAGGACCTCCCGGGGGCCACGGTTTTTGTTATTTTACTTACAGAGACAGACCATAGACCATTTTAAGCAGCCATGAAAACGGCCATGGGGCAAGGACATCGTGGGCCCGTCCTCTCGATCTGTAAGCAAAATAAGAAAAACACGCTGTCAGGAAAGAACAGGCCGGAGAGGTTCGGGGGGGGACAAGGCCGCCTCCGAGGGCGCCCGCAGTCCACCCCGCCCCTCTGCCGCTCCCTGCAGCTCTGGGGCTGGGACTCTGTTACCGCCTGGGGTCAGTCCATTCCCTTCTCTGGGGCTTACTTCCTCCACCGTGAAATAATGGGGTCGTACTGGGGGGTCTTAGGGCCATTTCTCGTGGGACCTTCAGAGCTTGACCAGCACTGTGTCATCTCCATTGGCATGGGTGGGACACTAGGCTCCTGAAAAGCTCTCTTCCTGGAAGGTGCCCAGTGACCCTGCTTGGACCATCCTCAAGGGACCTGAAGCCCAAGCTGATAGGGCATGAGGTCTGTTGGCAGACAAGCCAGTTCGAAAACAAGGCCCAGGACTGAGCCACCGTGCAGGGGGAAACACCAGCAGGCAGAGATATGATCTGTCCCAGCTGGAATTAGTCGGCACAAGGCGTGGCAAGACGGGCTGGACCACCGCAGACAGGCACAGAACCCCCTGTCACGGGGGTAATCAAGGAAGGACGGGCCTCTGAGGGTATCCTGAGCCATCTCAGCCATCCTGACCACCGCCACAGACATACCACAGCTTCCACTCCAGGATGAATTTGTGCCCAGACGGTCATCAGTCAAGGAAAACCACAGCCCTCAGGCCACGGCTCAAGGTCAGTCTGGTCGGCGTGGCTCCCAGGCCCCCGCCCCCAGCAGCCAGGGCCACGGTGCAGTTAACCAGGGCTTTCAGGGAGTTCCATGGGTGAGGGCACAACAATGAGGCCCCTTGGAGGTGGCCAGGGGCCCAGCACCCGGTGACATTCAAGTGCCAGCCACCAGCCTCTTGTGACCTCCATGCTCCAGATGGAGCCAGCAATGTGAGCCCATGGTGTCTTGGGGTGTGCGGGGGACAGAACGGCTGGGAGGGGACCCTGAGCTACACATAGGACCCACCCCTGTCCCTAATCTGGAACATCTGGTTCCCAGACCAGTGCTTTTGGGAACATGGGTCCTAGACCAAGAAGGTAAGTAAGCAGAGGGCGAAGTTCATACTCAGGCAACCGGCTCCCAGCCCTCGGTCACGCCGGCAGACAGCCCGCTGCCTTCTCTGCCGGGAACAGGACACTAGAGGATGGGGTCGTCATTTTAGGTGGAGGGCCCATGGCCTTGTGTCTTGGGAGCTCCTAGTGGTGGTAAAAGCCAGCTTCCTACAGACAAGGGGCCAAGCCTGGCCTTGAACTTGGGTTGCCTGACCACTGAAAGCAGCACCTTTCTCCAGATGTAGGCTGGGTCCAGCCAAGCCCCCAGGGACCCTGGCTGCCTGGCCTTGGATGACAGGGGAGGAAGGAGCTGGGCCCTGCCATGTGGCCTGGGCTCTGGGCAGACAGAGAGGTGTCTGAGGAAGTCATGCCCACCACCACGCTGAGGCACTTGAGGCTCCCTTCCCGGAGATGAGCTTTGCTTAAATTTCAAACGTGGGGAAGCATTCCTCATGTGTGGGGCTTCCTGGCCTCTGGACGTGGGGGGCAAAGATGCCATGTGGATTCTCTCCACTGCCCACCAGAAATGGTTAGGACACACTGCTAAGCCCCTAGTCTTGGGGGGCACGGGATACCTTACCCCCATCGGCCAATTCCCCCATCGGCCCAAGGCTAACGTCTCCTTCCCAAACACTCAGGACCCCAAAGTCATGGAGTCACTGAATTTTCTGGCTCGAAGGAACAGGTCCGCAGTGCTGTTTGTGGACTGTGGACGGCTTCCCCGTGACGCCGTGTGTGCCTCGAGGCTGAGCCCGGATCAGCCCTAGGCCAGAGAGATACTGGCCTGCCCCGATGTCCCTGGCAGCACAGGCTCCGGCTGACACCAGGTCCTGAGCAACCCCCACCCCCACGGCAGCTGCAGAGCCCCTCTGCAGACCCCGGACCCCGGCCCTCGAGAAAGCTGCTGTGCGCTAGTAGGGATCTCCCCGTCCCTCTCTGAGCTCCAAGTGTAACGGCTTTGACACAACAGTCCTTGGGTGAGAACTTGCATTAACTCACTTGTCCTCACAGGGGTTCTGTGAGGCAGGGACGGGGCCAGCCCTGCGTCGTGGCTGAGGACTCCAGGTCCAGAGAGCTCTAGTCGCTTGCCCCAGGCCAAACAGCCACAAAGCAGGAGAACCAGGATGTGAACCTCTGGGCTCCGGTTGGGACCGTCCCTCTCAAGGGCCCAGCGGTGGGCGTTTATGGGTTCGGGGTGGCGGTGCCCCCATCACCCGCCGGATGAGCCTCACACAACTCCAGGGGGCCTCCACTCAGCCCACCTGGTGCCCCAGCCCTGGTCACTCACTTGTGTGCGGTGCGAAGGAGGGGAGCCGGGTGGCCCCCTGGGATGTGGCAGGCGGTGGGGGCAGCATGCTGGGGGGTGTGGAGCGAGGCTGTGTCTTCACCTCGGCCGGCGAGTCAGGCATCGTTACTGTCTCGTCCTTCCTGTCCGCTGCGGGGGGCCGTGGGGAGGGAGAAAACGAGAGGCAGGGTGAAGCGGGCTGACAGGACGCAAGGCACCCATGCCGGGTGTGGACTGGCATTGCTGGTTCCCCGGGGGACGTCTGGCTCTGTGCATAGCCGGGCCCAACCCCAGGCCCCAGTGGGCAGCAGAGAAGCCTCAGCTGTGCTCCCAGGTGGCTGACATCCCACCCAATTGGGCTCAGAGGGCGGGCGAGGGCCACCCCGGCAGCGGCTAGCAGACACAGCCTCCTGAGCACAGGTGCTGGCCCCCCACTGCTGTTTCTGACGCTGCAGGTCTGGGGGAGGCCCGAGCACCTGTATCCCCAGCAAGCTCCCTGGTGCGGGGCTGCAGGTGGATCCCCCCCTCCGGAGGAACCATGGCTCCCAGGGCCCTGACAGCTCTCAGGCGTCACATCTCGGCACGGTGGGCAGGTCCTTCCCAGGAAGGCCTGGGGGGCAGACCCTCTGTGGTGGCAAACCCTTATTTGAGCCCCTGGCAGCCTGGGTGATTCCTGGGCCCGACCAGGCCACAGACACTGTCAATTTCACATTGTTCCAGGCTTGGTCACTCGATATGTGGCCCACGGTGGGTCACGTGCCCCTGACGTTGTCAACATTCCCATGTGGTCCATGGTGGCTGTGGAGCCGTGCCGCACCAGGGCCTGGGGGTCCCTGAGCCCTGGGCCCCCTGGGCCCCCACAAAGCAGGGCCTACAGGGAAAGGCCTCCGGGTGAAGCTGACCAGCCGTACGAAGCCCGAGCCAGCAGCCAGCCATTTCCGCAGCTGGAGGACGGCGCCCTGGGCCTCCCTCTCCGTCTTGACTCGGGTCAGCCAGCGCCTGGGCAGGGCGAAATACCACAGCAGGCTGGCTGGGACGTGGGGTGGCCCAGCGGCTCGAGGCCGTCAGGGTGGGGTCCTCTGCCTGCTACGGAAGGACAGCCCGTGCTGCCCCAGGCACTGCCCCAAGTTCACCCTGCTAACACCGGGGGGTCTCGCCAGGGGCCCGGGCTGCCCACCTGTTAGCTGTCCCTGTGTGACTATACCTCGCCTGTCCTCTGCGTCTCCCCGTTCTCTCCCGGGGGCCCCCATAAGCCCAGGACGCATATGTGCAAACGGGGCGGCCAGCCTCCGTGGCTGGAGATGAATCATGCCGACAGATGGCATTACTGCCCCGCCCCCACTGTACAGAGCGGAGATGCCCCTTGTCCACCCACCCAGCGGGCTCTGACAGCCCTCTGCGCTGCGGGCCCGAGGACTGGCCGTGAGGACGCCCCTCCCTGCTAGGCCCCCCGGGTCAGGGAAGCAGCCGGTCATTAGCAGCCCCCCAGGCCACGCCGCACCTGCTGTCCTCAGCTGCAGCCACTGTCCTCCCTCCTGCCAGGCGCCCTGCCCCCCTGCAGCCCTCCTGTCAGGGAGCTGATGGTTGGGCACACGTGCACCGCAGCTGTGGGCGTCCGTCAACGCCGGGCCTGGATGTACAGCCGGCCGCCAGCCCCTGGTGACAACCAAAGAAGGCAAACGTGGCCGGCCCCTGTGAGCCCTGGGCCAGCTTTGCAGGGTGCAGACATGGCCCAGCCAGCCCTGGGAAGGACCAGGCACCCCAGGACAGCCAGTCCCCTAGGGCCGACCTGGGGGGCTGTGTTTCAGACATGTGGCCGGCCCTTCCCTGCCGGGGGCTTCGTCCCAGCCCAGCCACTGAGGACGAACCGTGTGGAGAGGGCGAAGGGAACCTGACAGGTCCACTGCCCGCCCTTTCCACAGCCGGCGGGGGGGGGACCGTGGACGCCAAGGGCCAACATAGCAGGGCCCTCTGAGAATCCGGTTGGTGGACACGCTCCTCCAAGGGCCGCCCGCTGAGCCCCAAGGAGGGAACCAGCAGTGCCCACTGGCGCCAGTGACCTCCTTTGGCAGAAAGGGAAGGTGAGGCCGCCCGTTTCCTAAGCAGACACGCACGATACCGGCCCCCCGACCGTCCCAGCTCCCGGTTCTGGCAGAGGCGCTGGGGGCCGGGGTTCCGTCACCAGCCCTGGGTCCCAGGCACCGAGTGGCGCCGTGTCTGCCGTGGTCACTCAGCGGGGGCGGGCGCGCCTCCATGGGGGCCAGTGGGTCTGTGAGCCGCGTGTCCTCAGTGCACTCTGTTCTCCCAGAGGCGGCACCGGGTGGGATACGGACCGAGGCTGCAGGGGTAGAGTGGGGGTGGCGGCCCCATGTCCCAGGGGCACCGTGGGGACCTGCTGAGTCCCTTATGTCTTGGGTCATGGCTCTGTGGCTCCCTGGCTGCGCCTCCCGGAGTCTTTCCCTGTGGAAGGGCAGCGGCCTGGGCAGGCGCTCGAGGAAACTTGGCAGAAATTTCCGGAAGGACTGTGCACCCAGCCCCTGCTCTGGAGGCTGCCCTCAGCGCAGACCCCCCCAGAGAATGACGAAGGCCGTCCGGGGAGGGCAGAGGTGGCGTGGTGACGGTGAGGAATAGCGTTCCCGTGGCAGGAAGGCTCAGAGGGCTTGGGAGTCTTGGCGAGAAGTATGTGGGCAGGAGCCCCGGGACGGAGGGTCAGCGGGGGCCGGGCGGGCACAGGCGGACCCGCTGTGTGGGCAGGAGGGAGCCCCAAAGGCTTGCACAGCAGCCAGAGCGAGCTTTGGCCCGCACGTCCACGCCCCTGCCCCACACCCGCCGACAGCTTCCACTGCGCCTGGAACGCTCCTTCCCTCTTGGCGGTTTGGCTCCGGCCTCACGTCCTCTGCTGAGGTGCCCCCCACACTGGTGCCCCTCGCCCTTGGGGACGTTGGCCCTCTCTGAGGTGCCCCTGCCTCCTGATCTCCCTGTTTGCGGGGGCACGTGGGGCCAGGCGTCCAGAAGGCTGGGCTGTGCGTACATCGATGCAGGAGCAGGACGCAGAGCCGATGGGGGCTCTGAAGGCATCTCCCTGCTTCGGGGCTGCAGGGGGCTGGTGGGGGCGGAGGGGCTGGCCAGGCAGGGACAGCAGGGTGGGTCTACTCGGTGGGAGAAGGGTCCCTCCGTCAGAGGCGGAGTGCCAGGAGCTGGTGAGGGGGACGGACCTGCTTCCTGCCGAGGCTATGAGCGAGGGTTGGCTCTGCTCCCTGGCAAGGCCAGACCCCACCTGGAGACCGTGGGTGGAACCTGGGAGGCTGCTCTTCCCCTCCCTCCTTCTCAGGTCCCCTCAGTGTCCCTGCCCAGCGGCCTCACCGCCATGCTCTGCACACAGTATCTGGTAGAAGCTGGGGTTTCCCAGACAAAGTGCCTTTAGGGAGCTCTGTTTAGGCAGCTCAGGTCAAGCCTTACAATATTAATGTATAATAATAAGGGTATCAACTGCCCCGCGGTGGGGATCCGCACGAGTGAGCTTGTCTATCCCTTAGACCAGGAAGCATAAAGTGACCGCAAGGACGGGTTTTTATTAGGAATTCCACACGGCAGACTGGTTACCACGCTCATGTGCCCTGTGCCCAGAATCCCCGTCCCCTGCGCCCAGCATCTCAGTCCCCTCGCCCAGCATCTCGGCCCCTTGGCAGCAAGGGCAAAGGCATCATGGTTCTTTCCAAGCGACCCGCCAGGCCCAGCCGCATGAGTGCAGGAGGCTGCCTTAGCCAAGTGAGGGGCCGATCACGTGATTGGAGGGAAGCCCAGATTCTGCAGCGGGGACGCCGAGCCCTGTCACCTGATGCCAGGGGTCCCCACCAGCCATCCTGGAGCCCGAGCAGGGTCTCAGCCAGAGCAGCAGCCTGGGGGGTAGGGACAGCCATGGGAGTGCCGGGCCCCCACCCCGTGGTCTTGGCTCCGAGGTAGGCAGACGGGAAGTGAGGGGCCCGTAGCCAAGGAGCTCCAACGTACATGGAAAAGAATATTCCTTATGGGAAGGGCCCAGCCCACTGGCTTGTGCGACCCTCCCACAGCCCTCGGAGGCTGATGGTGCAACTCTGCTCTCTCTGAGGGGGAAGAACAAGGCTCAGAGCGGCCAGTGACCTGCTGGGCTCACATAGCTGAGTGGGGAGCCAGCCGGGAGCCGGGCATCTCTCCCCCAGCCCACAGCCCTGAGGCTTGCGGGTGCCTGCCCACCCCGTCCGTTGCCCCGAGGGGGTCTTCTCTGTGGCAGTCTCCACCCGGCCTCCCGAAGGGCTGGGGGCCTGTGAGCGCTGGGCGGCTGGTATGTTGGTGCGCGTCTGGGTGGGCAGGAGGCAAGTCACATCTAGGCGCCCCAGTGAGCAGGGGAGCCAAAGGGGTCCCTACTCCCAGCCTTGCCTCCTCCCCTTGAGAACGCTCCCAGCCCTTGGCCCACATGCCACAGGCCCGTGGGAGACCCTGCGTCTTTCCCAGACGGCGTAGCCAGTCTCCAGCTGACTGTCCCTAATCTGTCCACAGAGGAAGCAGCTCTCCAAGGCCGGGCGGAGCCGGTGGGAAAGAACATGGAATGTGCCGGAACAAGCCACCTCATCCATCACTGTCCCTGTCTGCCTGTGGTTCCCAGCCCGCCCAGCTTGGCTGAGAACTGGCCACAGCCCAGAGCTCCCAGCCCTGGGGTTCTAGAACCTTCTTCTGCCCGCCTCCAGTCTGCAAAGCGGCCAGAAATAATAAGGTCCTTCTTTGATCATGTAGGGTCTGATCTGCTGGTACCTCTACTGACCCTTGCAAAGGCCGTGGGAAAGTAGGAAGCTGAGCAGGTCACCCGCGTCAGGCTCTTTGCACAGGGAGGGGTGGGCACCGACAGTACGTCACGAAGCCCCGGTGACAAAGCCCTGACTGTGTGCTGGGCCTGTGCCAAGGCCTCCCGAGATTCAGCTCAGCTCACCCAGCAATAAGCCTGCGAGGCGGGCATGGGAGGAAACCCAGACGCGAGCCCAGGCCGTCTGGCCCCAGGAGCCACTCTCTCCGTGGGGCTTTAGGGTGCCGGGGCCCTGCTCCGGGGTCTGCTGTCCTGGAATGGACACAGCCCCACCCCAGACCCCTCTCCTGGAGCTGACAAGCAGGTACGGGTTCCTGAGGCCTGTGCAAGGCTGGGGGGCCCTTAATTTTCCGAGCCCCCGCTGCATCCACAGGATGACAGGACCCAGCCTCAGAAGCACCAGAGCAGAAGGCTCCTGGGGCTGCCGGCGGGCAGGGCTCTGGGAGTGCAGAGCCGGGGTCCTCCATCCTCTGTAAAGGGCAGAACACGGGGCTAGAGCAAGGAGTCTGGACACCACAGTGCCCTCAGCCTCCGTGTCCACACCTGTACATGGGGATGGGGAGTGAGCGTGAGGCGCGCACAGGGACCACCGAGAATCGTTGAGGCTGAGAAGACAACATCCCCAACGGGGCCTGACTGGGCTCCTGGCTGTCACCCAGTCATCATACCTTCCTTAGAGGAACACAAGGAGGAGAAAGCCCCCTTTGAGGTCGCCTGGCCAAGGCCAGTCTCCCTGTGTGCGCCACACCCCTGTGACACAGACAGTGAGCCTGTCCTCCCTATCCCCCAAGAGGGGAGGGAGCAAGGGGCAGAGCCAGGAGCAGGGCCTGTCTCTGAATTCCCAGCTTCTGCCCTCAGCCGGGTAGCAGGCCAATATTGTAACACCCCAGCCAAGGTAAACCCATGCACTTGGCTTTCTTGGGAACCAGAGGGGCAAGCTGGTCCTTCTAGGACATATTTCCTAAGCCTGCCCCTCAGCCAGGACCCTGAGCATGCTCACGGGGTCCTCTGTGCCTGGCCTGTCCTTTCTCTGTCCTCGTCTCCCGTACCCTCCCCTCATCCAGACTACTCAGCTACCCCTACCTCAGGGCCTTTGCCCAGACCATTCCCTCTGCTGGGGATTCCTTCTCCAGATTCCGTTAGGGCCTGCTCACATCCTCTGCGTTTCTGCGCCAAGGCGACCTTCTCTTGTACAACCAAGTGCTTAGAACAGTGCTGGGCACACAGTAGGTATTCAATAAATCCTCACTGAGTGAAAAACAGGACAATCCACGGGGCACAGTTCACTGACAGCAGCTCTCGGGGCCGTTCCTCTGGCTGGGAATCTGCCGGCTCCCACCCTTTCCACTCACTGCTCCATGCTGAGACCCCAGAATGCGTGTTCCCAGGGCCCCGCGACCCCCTGCGGCTGTGGGGCTGGTGGCAAAGGTCACAGGTCACCATGGTGACAAAAATGGGCCAGGTGCAGGAGAGTGGGGTTCCCCTCTGGCTCCGCAAACAACCCCGAACTCGGGAAGACGACCCCAGCATGTCTCTGAGCCTCGGTTTACCCGCTGGTAAAATGGGGCCTGTAACTCCCGCTTCTGGGGCAGGGGTGGTCTTGGATGAGGAACCCAGGAGGGCTTCTCAAGGTGGCAAGCCGGCTGCCGCTCCTCCAGGCCGTCTCCGTCTCCTGGCTGGGACATCAGTGACATTTCTAATCTGGGCCTCGGTGTCCGCACCTGTGATGCAGGGAGGGCAGAGCCCACCGCGAGGGGTCGCAGCAGGTGACCCGGGGAAGACATCCAGTGCTCGTGGACTGGGCACGAGTTCAACAAACTGTTAAGGCTGTGCATGTGTGGGGCCCAGAGCAGGCCCTGCCGTGGGGGTCCTAGGGGAAGGGGTGTCCTCTGCACGCCACCCACCTGCCCGGCTCTGAATTTAAACCGGCTTCCTTTTGCCAAGAGCTGCCCCTGTGCCGGGCTCTGAAGCTGTCTGTCACTCAACTCCTCCTGAAAAGGCCAGCAGGTGTTGTTAGAGCTCCAAGGTAGAGTGGGGGAAACTGAGGCACAGAGTGGTGGCGTCCCCGGCCCCGGGTCACACAGCCGATGGGTCCAGCTCGCAGGCTGACGCCCGCAGACGTGGCAGAGGAGCTCGTCCCTTCCCGTGGACGTGCGCAAAGCCCACCCACCAGGCTGACGGTGAGCCTCTGTCCGAGCGTGAGGGGGTCCACGGGAGAGTGTCAGGGCATAGCGAAGCCCCTCACAGCCACAGAGGGGTCACCCTGTGTCGCCAGTGGGCTGTTGACATCCCCTCAGCAGCGACAGGGAGACGGTCAGCCTGGGAGGACGGGTCCCTTCCGTCACCCAGATAAACACAACGGGCCAGGTGCAGCACTCACTGGAGTCCCTTCCAGCCCCTGCCCAGCGGTCCCTTCCAGGCCAGGCCCACTCACCGCTTCGGACCCAGCTACGAGGCCCCAGGCTGCGAGACCTCATCCCAGACAACCAGGCCTGCCTGCCTCCTCCCAGCATCTCTGGAAAAGCGGGCACTTCTACACTCTCCAGATGAACCTGGTCTCATCAAGACCTGGGAGGACGAGGCACGACTGTCCCCTCCTTGTTTCAGGCCCCCCGATGGGTGGCGGGCAGATGGGCAGACGGAGGCTCTCTCCATGACTCCTGACTCGGGCTCCTTCCTCCTCCCTCCTTCCTTCCTGTCTAGCACTCCCGTCCTGCTGCAGGGCCTTTGCACCTGCTGGAACACGACCCCAGATCTTCACAGGGCTGGCTCCTTCTCATTAGTCAGGTTTGGTTCAGATGTCCCTCCTCAGAGAAGCCTTCCCCAACACCCAGGCCAGAGCTGCCCCATGGCACGTGCCTTCCGTCACCTGCCTTCCTTTCCCCTGGAGCACTGGTCTGCACCTGCACTCACATGCTGGTTCTCGCTCTGGTCTTTCTGTGCACCACTAACCCCCAGAGGGACCCCAGAACAGTGCCGGACACTTGGCAGGTCTCCAGCAGACTTTGAAGCTTTACTGACTGGCCTGTGAGAGCGAGCGTCCCCACCTGCTGCATGTGGGGGATGGGGTTGCGTGTGGGGCACGGGGGTTGTGGTGTGGTGCACGGAGGTTGGGTGTGGGGTACGGGGGTCGCAGTGTACAACAGAGCGAGGAAGCCAGCTCCCCGGACAGCCACGCGTACCAACACAGACGAATCTCACCACAGCGGAGTCACGGATGCCAGAGCCACGCCATTTTCACGAAGTTCGGCAACAGGCCAAGGGGCATCCGACTCTTAAGGTAGGAGTCAGAAAACTGGTCCGTCTGATGGAGAGCCCGAGAGGGGCCTGGACTGGGGTGGGCCAGGCAACTTTGTGACCAGGCACGCTTTGGGAGTTCAAGCCGTGGACTTCCGTGGGTGCCACTAACTGCAGAAACGAGCCTGTGGAGCCCACTCTGACGGATGGGACAGTGACCCACACACACTGAGAGGGACAAGCGCACGCGGTTCTATCTTGAAAACAAATTCATGCACAGAAGAATGACCAGACACGAAGGTGACCGTGGCTCCTGGGTCGAAAGCAGTTCAGACCCAGCACGTTCCCTGCCTCTGTTTTCCGGAAGAGCGTGGGATTTCCGTTGGGCCACACAGCTCAGAGCTCCGACCAGCTGCAGAAGCCTCAGACACGCCTCAGACAAGCGGGAGAGGCGAGACCTTCTCAGCCCCGGGCCCTGCGGACGGCTCTGCATCCCAGGCCTTCCAGCAACCCAGCAGCCAGCAAAACGTTAAAAGGCAGGGGAGGGGAGAGTGCAGAGCTGCTGCAATGAGAACCTTCCGTGCTCTCCCGCTCTCCGAAGGGCCGCGAAGGCGATCCAGATGCCGGGCCCACTTGCCCTGGGGCCGGCAACACAAAGGAAGCCCACTCCTCGCCCAGCTGCTGCGGCTGTGCCACCAAGAGCAGCCCCCAGGAGCTGTGGGGGGGCACCCTGCCGTCTGGCCGCCTGCTGGGGGGAGGGGCAGTGGGAGGAAGCGGTGCCCTCCTTGCCCTGCTCTGGTCCTAGAGCTCTGGGAGTCCTCTCCCATCCCCCCATGCACGCCTGCCACCTCTGCGTGCTGGCACACCCACCTGAGTGTGACTGGGCTGTGACAATGAGTGTGGTGGCTCGGCGCCTGGGTGGATGGGCGTATATGGGAAGATAAGTGAGCGGGAGGGTGGGTGGGTGAACGGATAGACGGATGGACGGACGGACAGGTGGGTGGGTGGACGGAAGGACAGATAGATGAGTGGACGGGTGGGTGGATGGTGGCTGGGTCCATGGACGTCAGGAGCCAGGCTGCCCTCTGAGGTGGGGGGGTCAGGTGGGCGGTGCCACAGACGGCCCCGGGCACACAGTGGGCTGGGGTGTCCAGTGTCAGAGGAGCTTCTAGGGAGAGGTGGAGTCGCGCCGGAGCCAGATGGCCTGGGGTCTGCACACCTGGAGAAAGGCTCCGGGCACGGAGATGGAAGCCCGACGGCGGGAGGGACCGCCAGCAAGCACAGGGTTGTGTCCCATCCACGCGGGGAGCGCGTGGGAAGGCAGGTCTGCGGCGGGTCTGGAAAACCCTGTGGTGAGGACCCTGCCTGCAGGGAGGGAGGGAGACGCCACGGAAGGCTTCAGGGACCCCTAAGTGTTTTCTTCAGTTTAAAAAATGAGCAAATGGGTTGCATTACCACCTTGAACTCGCCAAAGGAAAGCTGCCAAAATCGAAAATAACGGTGGTGCCCGCGTGAATGGTAACGAGGGACGGGCGCCCTCCCCCACGTACACTGACAGCCTCTCTCCCGAGGGGCAGGTGCACGTCCTGCCGGGCCCAGCCGCACACGGCAGCCGGCCTCGTCTACGCGTGACCCATGTGGACCTGCTTCACCTGTCGCTGCCCACGGGAGGCAGAGATGCAGACTGGCCCGAGGCACCCGGCACATGGCGGCCTCTCAGAGCCTCCCGGTCGCCTGTGGTGGGTGCAGACCCTGTGCCCTGCCGACAGCACCCGAGCGGCCCCGGAGGACACCGTGCAAGAAGCCGAAACAGGCGAGGCTGCAAAGAGGAGGCGCTTGGCCGGCCAGGGCGTGGGGAGGCGGGGGCATGGGGAGGCCAGTGGGCCAGCCGGGCTGCGGGAACGCTCTGGGGCTCCCCCGCCACGGATGCAAGGATGGCCTGCCCGCAGGTTCGCCCGAGCTGCGGTAAACCTGCCCACATGGTGTTGCCTTGAAGCACCCATGGGTCCGGGAAAGGGGAAGGGGCAGCCCTGTGTCTCTCTTGGTCCCACGCAGGGGCAAAGGAAGACCCACTACCCCGGGGACAGCAGCCCCAGGGCTCCAGGGGCTCTGACCCCTGACATCAGAGGGTGGTCCTCTTGCCTCCGCCGTCACAGGGGGAGGGGGCTGCTGGCGGAGTTCCCACTTGCTCCGGCAGAGCGCCTGGGAAGGCAGGAGGGCAGCCCCGATGTGTCACAGCTCCCAGCACCTGGGCCCTCACTGCCCTCACTCCCAGAGGCTCAAGAGAGGGGCAGGTCCTGACCCCAGGTCACACAGCACTGGAGAAGGGCTTGGGTCCCCTGCTCACCTCCTCCAATATCCATGGCCATGGTTGATTTCATGCTTTTAGCTCTATCACGTGGGAGAGGCCTGGGGGCAGGGTGGCCTCACACCACGTCCAGGAGGGAGGGAAGACAGCCGGTGTCAGGGCGCCTGCTGGTTGCGCTCCTTGGGCATTCTGAGCTGGGAGCTCTGGGAAACTGTCTTCCCAGGGCCCTCTCCCTGGTGGATTCTGCAACATTCTGTCTTCTTGCCCTCAGAACCGTCAAAATGCCCCCGATAGTCCAGGTGTGCGTTGCCCAAAAGGCACAGCCCAGACTCCTGCCATGCAGGTATGGCCAATGGCCTCGGGGCTTCACACACCCGGTTCTCAGGGCCAAGATCTTCCCATGCGTTCTCGCAAGCCTCTGGCCAAGCCTTCCCAGCTGCCCCCCATCTACACCTCTTCCAGAGAAGTTGCCTCGTGCCCGGGGTGGGCCGTGCCAGGGGCCAGAGGGGCGGACGTCGGCAGGTAGAGGACCCCTGCTCCCGCAACACTCCACCGGCAAGGACACTGGGCGAGGAAAGGGGATTCCCACCCCCCCGAGAAGCAGCCTCTGTGGCCAGTCCTCGTGGAGCCCTCCAGATAGTTCCAGACGCTCGCGTGTACACGGAATCCGGTGTGTGTTTACTAGGGAAAGACCAGCACAGGCACCCCCAGGCCACCCCGTGCGACCCCCAGCTCTTCCCCGCTGGGGCCGTGGCCTCTTCTCCAGAGACGACCAGGAGGCCGTGCTCAGGCTGCAGGGCTCGGCCCCCCGCACACCTGCCCCCTGGGGCTGATTCACTCTTCTTCGGAAAGTCAACGGGGACCCAAGCCAAAACGAGCGCCTATCAAGTCTGCCACAGCCACCAGGCATGCAGTAAGTGCTAACTTAGGGCCAACCTATGAACAGGCAACTCCCTGAACCCTTCGCGCACTGGCTCTTCTGTCCTGCCCTCGACCCCGAGAGGAGGAGAACGGGGCGGTCGGCACCCTGGCTGCTGTCCCCCCAGCACATGCGGGGCCCACGACCTACCCCCCTTCTTTGCGGAGAGCGCCTGTGACCATGGAAGGTTCTAGAACTGTGCATCCCAGGCACCACGAGCAAGGTGGCCGTGTGACGCGGACCTGACCCTGGACTCTCACTTCGTGTTCCCGAATGTGGCGCAGGATCCCAGTAGGGAGGCACAGCCCCACCCCCAGGGCGTGGCTGCGGAAACCGCAGGTGCCAAGGGAGGCCCTGCCCTCCCCACCCAGCGGGGAGTCATACCAGCCGCCCCCGTTCTGCCAGGACGGCCGGGGTCCCCTGTGCCCCAGAGCCACCCAGGGAGGCGCCACCGGGGGCCGGCATGCCCACGACCCGGGAACAACACGTCCTTTCTGTGAATTTAAAGAAAACAGGCTCCTGTGGAAGCCAGCCCTTTAAACAGATGTTTCCTCCTGGCAGGGGCCTCCCCCACTGGCCTTGCCGCTCGCTCTCACGCTCTCACGCCGAGGCGCAGGGAGACCAAGCGACTGCAATTCTTTTTAGGAAGGGGGAGGAAAATATTTTTAAAAATGTGTTTTACAAGCCTGGCTTTGCCATTGTTTATGTAAACAGGTAAATTGTTTCCTGCCTCAATTAAAAACATCTGCCACATAAATGAATACCAATTAACTCATCCTGTTTTTAATTACTCTGTTAATTACACGCAGGCAGCAGAAAGGACGGCTGGGAGCAGGGGAAGCCGAGCGCCGTCCCTCCCCCAGCTTGGCACGGAGCCGGCGTGTGTCTGGCTCCTGGTGGAGGAGGGCGGCGGGGGGCGGTGGCACGGTGCCAGCCGGGATTCCCCGACCCGGCCTGGAGAGTGGGCACTGCTTCCCGGGGCCCCCCACTCTCAGCAGGGAAGGTGCAGCCCCCTCCAGCATGCCCTGTGTCCCCACCACCCTGCTGCCACAGGCGGCCTGCAGCCCCACGACTCTGCCTTGTCACCGGACAGGAACGGTGGGGTTTCAGGGCGTCCCCTCCCCTCCTGGCCCCACTTTGCTGGGGAGAGAGGCAGCCAGAGTGATGGAGGCCTGGACCTCCCGCAGGAAGGCCTGGCTGGGGGATCGGAGCGAGCCGCTGCTTAAGGACACTTGTCTTAAGCCCTGGTTGTTGGAGCTCCCAGCCCGCTCAGAGTCATCTCGCAGGGGGCTTTGCCCCAACCCCTCCCAGCCCGGCCTACCATCCCCGTCCACAGCCAGCACCACGGTCTGCAATCACACAGCCAGCCTGCCTGCATCCCCGTCCAGCCCAGCGTGTGCAGCAAGTGACCGCCGAGGACACACGACACCGCATTGTCATGGAGGCTCAGGAGGGCACGGCCTGTCCCAGGTCCTGTGGCTCACGCCTGTGCGGGGCCTGCATCCCACAGCCACGCCCTGGCTCTCTCCGTCCTGGGGCATCTCAGGGTCCCCACTCACCCAGAATGGAGCATCCTGCCCCCCTCAGATGCGTGTGGCTGTGGAAGGCTGGCCCCAGCCCTTCCGCTGGGGTTTCTGGTTTGTAGATGCCAAGAGGGTCAGGGCTGCTGGGTCTCAGATCCTGTCCAGGCTGAGGGACCCGAAGGTCTCCGCCCACACGCCGAGTCCAGCCACGTGGTGGCCACCAGGGCCGCTCATGAGAGAGAGCGAGCCTGGGAGCTCTGAGCCAACTCAAAAGAGAGGGAGGACGGCGATCCACGAGCCATGTCAGCCCTGGGCATCGGTGTGGACAGAGATCGATTAGCTACGTCTGTCCTGGGCATCAGCGTGGCCAGAAGGGGCTCATTCTCTGTGTATGTCAGTCCACCCCTCACTCCACAGGTGGGGAACCTGATGCTCACAGTGTTCTAGAACATTCCGCCTGTCCTCTTATCTGTGGGTGCCTGCACTGGGTGGGGGGAGCTTCCCTGGGAGGTCAGCAACACACAAATGGACAGGCCATCCGCAGGGGCAAGTCCCTTCCACAGCCGGTCCTGGCTCGCAGGCCTGAGACGCTGGGGACAGGCTGCTGTCTGGGGTCCCGTCCCAGCCACGGATGGAGGACAGGAACACACCCAGGCCCGAGTGTACTTCCCTGACAGCCTGTGACGCTGTTCTGTTATCGAACCGCCATGGTGAAAACTTAAGACCTGTTACTCCTCCCAGGGGCTGAGAGGGGTCATGAGACAGCCTGAAGCACCCAGTTAAGACAGACAGAGCGGGGTTACGACCCCGTTGGGGCCCCAGCCTGGTTCCTCCAAACATCCTGGGTCCCCCCAGTTCGGCAGATGGGGTGAGGGGACCTGCAGGGACTCACAGCCTGCCCCGGACACAGCAGCTGGGGGCGGAGTGGGTACAGCCTCTGGGTTTGAAGTCCCGTGTGTGTTCCCCTCCTGGCAGCGGGCTATGGGCTTGTCCCTTGGCCGTGCGAGGCTTCAGCATTTCCCGGAGACGTGGAGGGTGCTTGCCTCCACTTCGCAGTGAGGGCCTAAGGACGCTGGGCTCTCCTGCAGGTCTCTCTGCCAATTACTTCCCGCTTGCCTCCCCTTCCAGGCAGGCCACCAGGCTGACCTCCTGTGTGCTGTCTGGTACTTTCCTGAGCCACTGGGGCCCGAGACCCCATTTCTCAGGACCTGCCCTCATGCTCTCAGTGGGCCTTGTACCCTCAGACCACAGCCTAGGGTGACGGTCTCCTTCAGACCCTCTGCGGCATACTACTCCTTCCCACACCCACCAGCCATCCTAAGGATCTGGGCAGTTGCTCTGGGGCCTTCAGCCAATGTGAGCGAGAAGACACTTCTCTGCTGGCGGCGACTCATCGGGGGCAGGGCTCCCCACAGCACGTGGGATGCTGGCTTGCTTGCACACAGCCTGAGGCCGGCTGTGCCCAGTGACTGTCCTCGCGGCAGCAGGAAGCGGAGTCCGTCCCCAAGGCCTGTCCCTCGCTAGCCATGGTTGGTCCAGACACGGGAGCTTACCCTGCCACAGGGAGGCGTCCACCCGCCCACTGGCCGTGGTCCCCTGCGAGACAACCGCTGGGAGAAGACCCTTGGTCTTGCACACCCCCAGCCTGGGGGCCGGGGCTCAGGGTCAAGGGCGGGGACCCCACGCGCTCCCGAGAGGCCGAATGGGCCACAGACAGGGCTGAGCCCCGGGGTTTAACCCCAATGACTTTGGGCCAAGACTCACCCTCTCTGTGTGATGAACGAATTCGGGGGGCGGGGCCGACCTTGCCTGAAACCTGAAGGGGGGGCTCCTCAGAACCCAGGGATCATTTCTGCCCCGAACCGCAGAATCACATCCCATGGGTAAGACTGGCAGCGGGGCAACGTTCGTAACAGAGACACGGTCCTGAGAGAACAGGACGCCACCAGCCAGTGGGCACTCACTGCGGTCCAGCCTGGGGTGTGGCGTCCACACCCTGCACCAGCCTCAAGCTGGGCCGTTTCCGGGGGGCAGGGAGGGCAGGAGCCTGGTGCTGGTGTTCTCTGGACGGTGATGGGGGCCGTGGGCACCGCGGGCAGAGTGCCCGTATGCAGCCCTGCCCCCTCCCTCGCCGTGGGAAGGCATCAGGCAGGCAGATGGGCCTGGGGCTGGTGCAGCCGCGGTGGCAGCTGTGTGGGGGGGGAGCAGGGGGACACGCGTGGAGCCGCCTCCCTCCGGGAACCTTCTGCATGTTTTGACTCATTCCACCAAATGGTCTCACAGAAGCTTGAGGGGACCTGGGGTAGGTTCCTGCTGAGTCAAAACAGCCCCGGGGGGTCTTCTGCAGGGGTGGCTCCTGATGCTGGTGGAGGACGTCTCCCCTTCGGCAACAGGGAAAGCTGGGGCTCAGAGAGGCTGGGAACATGCCTGAGGTCCCGTCCCGGGCCTGGGGGTGCCCCTCTGGCCCGATGGGCTGGGCAGGGCCCGTGGAGTGCCCTTTGCAGGTGTAGAGTCTGGCTCACCTCTGGGGGTTTTGGGGCCGCCCCAAGCTCCTGGGGCCGCTGCACCCTTGTCTCCCGTGAGCCCTCAGGCCAGACCCCATGTCACACACTCTGGGCAGCGTGACAACATCCATGGCAACTTATTTGGGAGAGACAGTCAGAGAAGGGGGGTAGGCAGAAAGACAAGGGTCCCGGCCTCCGGAAGGCCCTCGCGTCCCACCCTCATCGGCAGGGATGCTCCAGGGGGGTGTGGCGGGGAGGCTGGACTCTCTCTCCCCTCAAGTGAAGCAGGATTCTCTGGGAGGACTGCGCCCCCGCAGTGGACCTGACACCCTGCTGGCAGGTACCCCAAGCCTCCGGGTCGACCAGTGCCGCAGCCACCCAAGGCTTTCATCCCCTTCCTGTCGCTCTCCCACGCACAGCCCCACCCACGAGTCCCCCCGGCTGGTCCTCACATGCGCTGCCCATCCTCCTGCCTCAGGGCCTTTGAGTGGGCGGACCCCCATGTCAGCCCCCATGCTGGCCTCCGCTGAATGTCTCTCAAACCCAGAAACCCGACTAGCCTGGATGGAGGGACTGGATTTCTGTGGCACAAGAGAGCGCCCTGTCTCCCGAGTCGGAGAAAGGAGGAGGACTTAACTGTGCACCCAGGCCAGTACCCAGGGGTTTAAATTCTGTCCTGTGTCCAGACTGGCTGGGGGAGCTGAGGGTCCGCCGGTCCTTCTGCAGGTACCACCCTGAGAAATGGCATAGGAGGGAGACCGGCTGTAGACGCACACCCCACAAGACACACCCACGAGTGTCCACGGCTCAGGACCCGCGAGGCGAGAGGTGGAGACCACCCGATGCCCGTGCGCCACCCCGCAGCCCGCGCTGTTCGCTCCGTGAGGAGTGACGTGTGGCAGCGGTGACACGTGCGCAAACCCTGAGCACAGCAGCCAGCCACAGAGGCTATAGGGTGCACGAGCCGGGCCACCGAGATGGGAGCGGATCTGCGGTTTGGGCTAGACGCGGGGGTGGCAGTGAATCCTAGCGGGGACAGGGTCTCTTTGGGGGGATGACAAAGTTTGGGGGCTAGAGGGTGGTGACGGTTGCATGATGGTGCGAATGTGCTAAGTGACACGGAGGTGCCGTAGGGCAGCGCCTCCAAACAGGAAACTGAACTTGTAGCCATACGGACAAGACAAGGGAAAGCAGGGACTCGAAGCACCAGCCTCGCCGCAGCTGAAGGGTGGAAGCAGCTCGAGGGCCCCCCGCAGAGGAACGGTGAGCAGACGCGATCCATCTACCCGGTGGCAGGCGATTCAGCTGTCACAGGGAAGGCCGTTCTGACGTGGGCCACCGCGTGGGTGGACCTGGAGGGCACGAGGCTCAGGGAGGTCAGCCGGTCTCAGAATCACCAACATGGCAAGAGTCTCTTCTACCAGGTCCCCAGGAGAGTCCAACCCACAGACACAGAAAGAGCTGGCAGGCGCAGCACGGCCGGGCCTCCGGCTAGGGGAGATGAGAAAGTTCCGGAGCAGACGGCGCAGCAGGTGTACAACAGTGTGAATGTATTTAATGTCGCTGAACTGACCCTGAGAAATGGCGCAGGCCATCGGTTTGACGCCCTGTGTGTTTTACCACAATTAAATAAAACACCTAGTGGGGAGACTGAGGCCAGGCATGAAGGGACTTCCCCACCTCTGCCCTCTAGCAGCCCGTCTACACTGCTAATAGCACAGGCTGGGCGCGGCTTAACCACAGCTCAATTGTGGAAGGACGGCAGCCTCCCTCTTCCCAGGCTCTAGGCCCTTGTAGACCCTAGAGGCGGCAGGCAGGGTGCTGCCCTTGCTGACCCCAGCTCTGGCTCTCCCCTGGGGCTGCTGGTGTCGAGAATGAGGAGGACAGAGGCCAGGTCTGGGCAGGCTGGTGACATGGAGCTTCTATGTTCCCCATACCCAGTATGTGCAGGCATGCCCTGGGGGGTCTCACTGGGCTGAAGGCCTTTGTGATGTGAGGGTTACCAGACAGGAAGGGGTCCCGGCAGTAGCTTCAGGGGTCCCAGCCCCTTTGAGAATCAGACACGAAGCCCTCCACACACGTGCTAGAGTAAGGTCAGGTGCAGTTCACAGCCACCTCCGGACCCGTGTCCTCAACCTCAAAGCCCCAGACCCTGTGCAAGCTCTGACCTCACTTGGAAAGAGAAACTGTGTCTACCCCAGCCTGACAGGGCCAGGTGCTGTGCTGGGTCCCCCGACCAGGTATTTGACTGCCAGGCCCACTGAGATGCAGAAAGGAGGCTTCACGCAGATGCAGAAGAGCCTGAAGGGCCAGCCCACA